>JAJPUD010005801.1:0-59938 GCA_023553655.1 Myrmecobius fasciatus
TAAATTCTAGGGATTCAAAAAAGACAAAAGACAGCCTCTGCTGTCAGTGAACTATAACAGTCTAATAGGCAAATAATTGTACAAACAAGTTATATAAATGATAAATTGGAACTAATCAACAGAATGAATGCATTACAATTAAGTGAGATACTGAAAGGTTTCTGATAGATTGTGGGATTTTAGCTGGGACTTCAAGGAAGCTAGGGAAGCAAGAAGATGGATATGTAGGAAAGCATTCCCTAGAATGAAAGATAGGCATCAAAAATTTGTGGAATTAGAAGAGAGTGTCTTGTTCAAGGATCAACAAGGAAACCAGTGTCACTGGAAGGTAAAAGTGAATAAGGACAGAGTAAGAATACATACCATACCCCATAGAATGGTAAGAACACTAATAAGGGGGAGATAGGGCCAGATTAGGAAGGGCTTAAAAAAACCAGAGGATTTGTATTTGATGTTGGAGGTGATGAGGAGGCACTGGAGTTTATTGATTTGAGGTAGGAGAGTAACATAGATCAGAGGTTTAGAAATATCATTTTGACAGTCACCTGAAGGACAGATTGGAGTGAAGAGAGACTTTTAGCAGAGAGACCAACTGCTAGACTATTGCAAAATTCCAGGCAGGAGGTGATAAGCTCCAAAGTGGTAACAATATTAAAGGACAGAAGGGGATAAGTGTGAGAGATGTTATGAATGTAAAAATCGATAGCACTGGCAACAGATTGAATATAGGGGCGGAGGAGAAGGGAAGAAATAGTGAGGAGCTGAGGATAATAGCTATGTTTTTTTTTATTAAAGCTTTTTATTTGCAAAACATATGCATGGGTAATTTTTCATCATTGACCATTGCAAAGCTTTCTGTTACAAATTTTTCCCTCCTTTCCCCCACCTCCCCTGCCATCCCCTAGATGGCAGGAAGTCTAATACATGTTAATCATGTTAAAATATTTGACAGATCTAATATGTGTATACATATTTTTACAGTTATCTTGCTGTACAAGAAAAATCGGATCTAAAAGAAAAAAAAACCTGAGAAGGAAAACAAAATGCAATCAAATATCAATAGAGAGCGTGAAAATTATATGTTGTGGTCAGATCCCACAAGCCTCTCCCTGGGTGTATATGGCTTTCTTCATCATTGAACAATTGGAACAGGTTTGAATCATCTCATTGTTGAAGAGAACCATGTCCATCAGAATCGATCATCATATAGTCTTTTTTTTTTATTAAAAGCTTTTTCTTTACAGAACATATGAGTGATTTTTCTACATTGACCTTTGCAAAACTTTTTTTTGTTCCAAGCTTTTCCCCTCCTTCCCCCCATCCCTAGATGACAGGCAATCTAATACATGCTAAATATGTTAAATTATATGACAAATCCAATATATTTATACATATCTATACAGTTATCTTACTGCTCAAGAAACATCAGATCTAGAAAGAGAGAAGAAAAAAAAACAACCTAAGAAGGAAAACAAAATGAAAGGAAATATCCACAAAAAGCATTAAAATGCTGTGTTGTGGTTCACACTCAGTTCTCACAGGTCTCTCTTTGGATGTATATGACTATCTTCATCGCTGAACAATAGGAACTGGTTTGAATCACATCATTGCTGAAGAGAACCATGTCCATCAGAATTGATCATCATATAGTATTGTTGTTGCCGTGTATAATGGTCTCCTAGTTCTGCTGATTTCACTGAGCATCAGCTCATGCAAGTCTCTCCAGGCCTCTCTGAAATCATCCTGCTGGTCGTTTCTTATAGAACAATAATATTCCATAACATTCATATACCATAATTTGTTCAGCCACTCTCCAATTGATGGGCATCCATTCAGTTTCCAGTTTCTAGTCACTACAAAAAGGGCTGCCACAAACATTTTTGCACATGTGGGTCCCTTTCCCTCCTTTAAGATCTCTTTGGGATATAGGCCCAATAGAAACAGTGCTAGGTCAAAGAATATGCACAGTGTGATAAATTTTTGAGCATAGTTCCAAATCGCTCTCCAGAATGGTTGGATCCATTCACAGTTCCGCCAACAATGCATCAGTGTCCCAGTTTTCCCACATCCCCTCCAACATTCGTCATTATCTTTTCCTGTCATCTTAGTCAATCTGACAGGTGTGTAGTGGTTGATGATAGCTATGTTAAGCACCTGGGTAACTGGGACAACAGTCAACAATCAATAGTATTAGGGAATTTAGGATGAGGAAAGGATTTGGGGGGGAAAGATAATGAATTTTGGACACATGTTGAATCTTTTGAGAGTTTTTTTGACGTTCATTTCTGTCCATTAAGTAGTTGGAGATGAGAGACCATTGGAAAACAAAACAGTTGGTGCTAGATAAGAAGATTTGAAAATCATCACCATAAAGATGATAATTAAACTCATGGAAGTTGATCACCAAGAAAAATACTGTGGGAAAAGAAGAGAAGAGGGCCGCCAAGTCAGTGTCTTGGGGGACACTCAAGGTTACCAGGCTTGACCTGGATGGAGATACAGGAAAGGAGACAAAGAAGCCAACAGATAGGTAGGAGGAAAACCAGAAAAGAGACCTATAGAGAAGAGACTAGAAAGTAGATGAGGATTATTGACTTTGTCAATCACTGTAGAGAAATTAAAAGGATTAAGACTGAGAAAAAGCCATTAGATTTGGAAATGAAGAGGTAATTAGTAACTTGGAGAGGGCAGTTTTAGTTAAAGGATGAAGTCAGAAGCCAGACTTCAAGAAAGTTAAGAACTGAGAGAAAAGAAAGTGGAGTCAACAATTATAGATAGTCCTCTGAGGATAGTAGAGAAGCAACCAGTAAAGAGGGAAAAATTGAAAATAAGTGAGAACTGAGTGATAGAAGAAGCAATTTGCTGGAGGAAATGAGATGTCATGGGATCAAATGTGCATGTAAAGGGTTTTGCCTTGTCAAGGAGAAAAAGCCATCGTTGTGTGATATGGGATAGAGGCCGAAATAATGGCAGTGGGGTTTGGGTGATGTGAGTTTAGGATATGAGGTGAAGGAGTTCCTGGTCAATGGCATCAATTACTTTTGTAAAATATGAGGAAGGGTTTTTAGCTGAGAGGTTTGGAACAAGGGGACCCATGCGAAATTTGAAAAGGGATGAAAAAAATTGGAAGATCTGCTATCATGAGTGGGTAGTGAATTAAGTAGGCAGGTGGGAAAAGATTTCTTTATAGCAATGAGGGTCCAGTTAAAGTTATGTAACACATCCTGTTAGTAGTTTTATGTTTTTCTCCAGCTAACATTCACAAGCATTATGCATGTATAAATGCTGTATGCTTGCTCCCATGCTTTTTAGCATGATGTTTTCAGTGATATCATATGCCTTCAATGAAGATGAAAATGGCATGAAGATCAGCTACTGCACTGGTGATAAGTTATTGAACTTGAAAGGGCCACAAGCCAAGATTAAAGTGAAGGAAGAGATAGTGTACTACTTTTATTTGTAAATTATTATGCACTCAATGCAGCCTCTGAGGCTGAGATGCAACAGAACATGGTTCAATTCTCTGCCTCTTATGCTAATTTTGGCCTGACTATCAAACCAAGAAAACAGAGCTTCTCTTCCAGCTAGTTCTATGCCATTCATATGTGGTATCATCAGTTATAGAAAATGAAGAAAAAAAAAACTTAAGAAAATTAAATTTTTTCCAATTACATGCAAAGATAGTTTCAACATTCATTTTTTATACTATTTTGAGTTCCTGATCCAACCATTCTAGAAAGCAGTTTGGAATTATGTCCATATAGAACTACTGGGTCTATATTCCAAAGAGATCCTGAAAAAAGGAAAAGGACCCACATGTGCAAAAATTTTTGTAGCAGCCCTTTTTGTAGTGGCAAGGAATTGGAAACTGAATGGATGCCCATCAGTTGGAGAATTGCTGAATAAATTATGGTATATGAATGTTATGAAATATTATTGTTCTATAAGAAAGAATCAGCAAGATGATTTCAGAAAGGCCTAAAGATAGGACAACTAAGTGCGCAGTGGATAGAGCACCAGCCCTGAAGTCAGGAGGATTTGAGTTCAAATCTGGTCTCAGGCACTTAACATTTCCTAACTGTGTGACCCTGGGCAAGTCACTAATTGTCTCAGCAAAAATAAATGAATAAATGAAAAGAAAGGCCCGGAGAAACTTTCATAATCTGAAGTGAGTAGAACCAAATTGTATATAGCAACAAGATGATTATGTGATGAACAATTGTGATGGACTTGGCTCTTTTCAACAATGAGATGATTCAGGCCAGTTCCAATAGACCTGTAATGGAGAGAGCCATCTGCATCCTGAGAGAAAACTATGGAGGCTGAATGTGGATCAAAGGATAGTATTTTCACCTTTTTTAGTTGTTACTATTGTTTGCTTGTTTTTTTCTTTCTCATTTTTTTCTTTTTGATCTGATTTTTCTTGTGTAGCATGATAAATGTGGAAATATGTTTAGAAGAATTGCACATGTTTAACCTATCTTGGATTATTTGCTGTCTGGAGGAGGGGGAAGGTAGAGAGAGAGGGAGAAAAATTTGGAACATAAGGTTTTGCAAGAGTGAATGTTGAAAACTATCTTTGTATATATTTTGAAAAATGAAAGGCTATTAAAAAAAGATTTTGAGTTCCAAATTTTTTCCCTCCCCTCACTCTCTTCCCCATTCCCCTTCCCCAAGATGGCAAACAATCTGATACAGGTTATATATGTGCAATCATGTTAACTATATTTCCACATTACTCATGCTGTGAAAAAAAACAGAAAAAAGGGAAAATCATGAAGAACCTTCCCCCCCAAAAAGTGAAATTAGTATGCTTCAGTCTGCATTTAGATTCTATTTTTTCTTCCTCTGGATGTAGATAGCATTTTTCATCATGAGTCCTTTAGAATTAATTGTCTTCAATCACTGTAGTGCTGAGAAGAGCTAAGTCTCTCATAGTTGAACACTGGATAGTGTTGCTCTTACAGTGTACGATGTTCTCCTGGTCCTGCTCAATTCACCAAGTTTCATTTCATAAAAGTCCAAGTTTTTCTGAAATTCTGCTCATCCTTTTTTATAGCCCAATAGTAGTTCATGACATTCATATACCACTACTTCTTCAGCTAGTCCCTGAAAATGGAAATTGAATTCTGTGGTTAAGTTCACTTACATTGCCAGTATATTTTCCAGGGAAGTAACATGCATTGCCAGAGCTAGCTCAATATTTGGGAGGCTCCAAAGGAAAGAGTAGGAAAGCATTTTAGGCTCCCTACCAAACTGAAGGCCTACAGAGCGGTTGTGTGACCTTCACAGCTGTATGCCTAAGAAATCTGGATGGTACATCAGTGCCTTCATTTCAGCTCTCTTAGGAAGAGTCTGAAGATCACCTGCCAAGATAAGGTACCAGACACTGAGGTCTTTTCTTGAGCCAAACTGCCAAGCATTCATACTCCACCACAACTTCAGCGGGCTGTTCGAATGCCAAATGTATGTTTGTCTAAAAGACTTTTATGGAGAACTCGCAAGGCAAGCGCTCAGAAGAAGCAATACAAAGACACCCCAAGGTCTCCCTGAAGAACTTTGGAACTGATTGTGAAACATGAGAAAAACTGGTGCAAGACTGCCCAGAATGATGTGCCCATACCAAAGGAGGTGCTACGCTCTCTGAGCAAAGCCAAATTGCAGTAGTTCAAAATAAACTTGAGATGCATAAAGTCAGAGACAACTCCACTCCAGGTACTCCCATGGACTATTTGTGCCCTACCTATAGAAAGCCTTTCGAGCTTGTTTTGGTCTAATCAGCCACAGCTGGACTCACTACCTCATCCCACACATAGTGATGTCATTTTGGTCCTCTTCAAGCAACCAACCAATGTAGGAAAACAGGCAACAGATGGTGGAAAGGATCCAAGGCTGAGGCTTGCTTGGCAGGACAAAATTAATGAGACGGTAAGAGGTCAAAGAGAACATTGGAAAGTTGAACTGGTTAACCAAAGGGTCAGTTAAGATGAGGAAAGGTGGAAGAGAGTAGCTAAGAACAGGACTAATGACTTGAAAGAACCAAAGGATTGAGGGAGAAGGGCTGAGCATAGAAGAATAGAATTGGGGGTTGCAAATTAGAAAGATGAGATGGCAAAAGACTGTGATAAGGGAATTTCAGAGTCTGTGAACTTGAAAGTGATATAGTTGTGATTGATGTCACCTTGAAGGGCATGACTGGCTTTGTGAGTGCTTGAGGAAGAACAGTCATGTGAAATAATTAAGCTGAAGACCTATGGGGTTAGAGTGTTTGATGAGTGCTCTTTATTGATGTCTCCTCAGAGAAAGACAGGAATTGAGGAGAGAAGGATTATGAGCTTGGGACCAAATTTTTTTGGGGAAAAAAGAGTCTTGTGGAAGGCAATAGATGGCAATTGCTAGAATTTTAATTTGGTGGAAGATATGGATTGAGAGAACTTCAAAAGAGAGGTTACTGAGTAATGAGGTAGTTAAAGGAGTACCTGGAGATGGCAATGGGGAGCAAGGAATATATCCCAACTCCTCCATCTTGACCAGTGAGTTGGGGGGAGTGAATAAAAGTGCAGACAGTACAAAAAAGAGAGAAAGAGAGAGAGAGACTGTGTCATTAGGAGGGAGTCACATCTCAGAGCTAGAAGACGAGAATGAAAAGCAAGAAGTATAAGGAAAAGGAAAAAAAATAAAAATGAAAATGTTTGTTGCCTATGGAGTAAGCATTTCAGAGAGCACAATGGAAGAAGTGGATAGTTTTAAATTGGGACACAGGAGAAAAGGAAGGGGAATAAGGAATTGGGCAGAGTGGGACAGAGAACAGAGTTTGAATGATGACAACTAGGGGTTCAAACCCATTGGGTTTGGGAGTGGAGTATGAATAGGGGAAAATTTGTTAATCATTGAGGAATGAGTCCATAGGTTTTCGTTATCTATAGGAGTTTGGCCTTGGAATGAAGTTCTCTCAGGGCCTTAAGCAGTTCAGGAGAGGAAAGGAGCCTTGAGGCTGAAGGAAAGCTATAACCTCCTCCCAAGGTAAGAGGCCAGGTTAGGCACTTGAACGAATGGCCTTTCTTCCCTTCCCTGGAAGGATGGAATCTGGCACTAGATGGAATAGAAGGCATTACTCCTCTTCCCCTGAGAGGCAGGTTACCAAGGAGGAGACTTGGTTCGATAGAATGGCAATTCTTTGTTTACTTTAAGAGCAAAAGACTTGTGTGGGATGGAATGACATTTCTCTTCTTCCCCCAAGAAAGGGAAATCCTCAAATGAGAGAATGGTGTTTTTTCTCCTTACCTCAAAAGCAGAAGTCTGGCACTAAATGGAATGACATTTCTCTTACTCCTAAGAGAGGCTAGAGATCAGGGCCCAGTGTGAAAGAATAATAATATTAATAACAAAAATAATTTAAAAATAGCATGCTTATATTAACAAATACAAAAGATATTTGGCAAAATGCAGCACTCATTTATATAAAAATGTCAAAAAGCAGGGCAGCTAGGTGGCACAGTGGATAGAGCACTAGCCCTGAAGTCAGAAAGAACTGAGTTCAAATCTGGCCTTAGACACTTAATACTTCCTAGCTGTGTGACTCTGGGCAAGTCACTTAACCCCAATCGCCTCAGTTAAAAAAAAAAAAAAAGTAAAAAAACACAGGAATAAAAAAAGATCTCTTCTTAGTGTTGTTAAAGGAATCTGCATGCAATGTAATGCATGTAATGGAGAAACATTGTAAGCTTTTCCAGTAAGATCAGGGATAAGATAAAGTTGCTAGGGGCAGCTAGATGGTGTAGTAGATATAGCACCAGTCCTGAAGTCAAGAGGACCTGAGTTCAAATGTGATCTCAGACACCTAACATTTCCTAGCTGTGTGACTCTGGGCAAGTCACTTAACCTTCAATTGTCTCAGCAAAAAGCAAAAAAAAAAAATCTTAAAATAAAGTTGCTAAATATGTTTACTATCATTTGACATAGTGCTTGAAATTTTAGGTACATTGATAAACAAAAAGGAAATTGAGGGAATAAGAAAAGGCCAAGAAAAGGCAATACTTTCTAGATGATATGGCTTATTTACAGAATACCATAGAATAAAGAAAAAGTTAATTAAGAAAATATTTTCAGAAAAATACCAGGAAGTCTAAATTTGTCACTTTGAACTTCCTATTTATGCCCTTTGAGTCTAATCAAATCAAATCTAATCTCACTTCCACGTGAGAATCCTTGACCTTTCTAATATCTAATACTTAAAGACAAATAATACATTCCCATTAAGTCTTCTCTTATTCAGGCTAAAGTTATCCAGTTCTTTACCATCCTGGTTGATTCTTTTGGATACTCCAGAGGAGTGATACTGTTAATATCCTTCTTAAATTATGTTTCTCAGAACTGAACACAATGGTTCATATGAGTTTTGAGAACAATCAAGTACTACTATTCTAATTCCCTATTCTTGGAAGCTATGTCTCTCTTAATTTAGTCCAAAATTACACTGACTTTTCTCTACTACACCATACTGAATTTGATGTCCACTAATCCCTCTCAAGATTAGTTTCAGATTAGTTTTGTCTTCCCATCACTGCACACAGCACACAGCACACATCTTATACTTGAGAAATTGATTTTTTTGTATCTGTGAGACGTGTGTGTGTGTGTGTGTGTGTGTGTGTGTGTGTCCATGGAAGATGAGTGTTTCTACATAGATTGTCTAAAAGTACACACACAGCTCAGGCAGCATTGATGGATATCTCTGGAATTTAACCCCAGATAGTTTATGCCTGTATTGCCAACAATCTAGCTGGGTGGAGAGGCTCTAGCAGTTCCTAGGAGCATCCCTTTGCTTGTCATTATTTTTTTCAGTTTCAGAGAGTATTATCAAATTAGAATGGTTTCTCCCTGCTTCCACCAAATATTTTTGGTCTAGGGGTACAATAGATTTGGGACAAAAACTGTTTCCCTGGTCACCCTAATGGCGGAGAGTAGCCTTCTTTCAGCTTCACTCCTCAACAAAAGGTGATTATAGGAAGAACAATTATAAATAACAAATAGCATATTAGCCCATTTATTCAAGCAAACAGCAAACAAATCAGAGATGTTATACCGATGACAGTGTATCAAAGGATACATCATCATGAATGAGTTCTTTAGGTGGAAGAGAGATGAGATCTTAGCTCTAACCTGAACACATTCAATAGAAATTTTCCAAAGTCTCTAGAGACGCAAACTGGAAATCAAGGACGTGTTGAGGAGCCAGCTTCCACATATCTTCAGCTTTAACAGTCTGCCTTTCTCTATGATTCCCTCTCAAAGAATTTCTGGAGCCACATGTATCTCCTGCCACAAGAAGCCCTGTTACAAACTCCACCCCATTACACAGGTATGTAGTGTTTGCCTCAGCATTCTCTCCAGTAATTTGGAGTCATGTTTTCTTCAAAAAATGTAGCAATTCACAAAACACCTCAGGTTTGCTTCAAAGCCCTGCCATATATCCAAATGAAAAACTCTACATTTTTTCCTATTGAATTTCATCTTATTAGATGCAATGCAATTTTCTAGCCTGTTAGGATCTATCCTCTGTATTAATTACCTCTCTTAATTTTGTTTTATCTGCAAATTTGATGAGCTTATCATCTATTCCTTTATTTAAGCCCTTGATAAAAAAAATGAATAGCCCAGAAGGCTAAGTATACTTCTGAGATATTTCACTCTTGTCATGTTGATGCTGGATCATTAAAATATAGCTAGTGTTTAAATCTATCCATGCAGTCAATTATGAATCTCTCTGATTGTATTATAATTTAATTCATAATTCTCCATATTCTTCATAAGAATAACATGTGACACTTTATTAAAAGCTTTGCTTAAATATAAATAAACCATATCCATAACTATAGTCTCATCTGCTCATTTGTGATCCTGTCAAAAAGGAAATGGTGTTAGTCTGGTATGACTTGTTGTCAATGAAGCAATGCTGGTTCTTTGAAGCCTTATTTCCTTCTCTCAATATTTAGCTGTAGTCTCTGTAATGATCCATTTTAGAATTCTACCAGTAATTGAAGTACAGCTAGATGTAGTCTTGTCTTCTTGCTTATCTTGGGTCTTGAGTATCAACTCCCTGTTAGTCATTTTTGTTCAGTCATTTTCAGTATAAAGGTCATTTTTCTTTGCAGAGAAAATGAAACAAGAGTTTATCCCCTCTGTCTGTTGGAAATTATCATCTATCCCAAAGGTCCTGTTTTTTCTTTTGCTCTTTTTCCTCCCAAATATAATTAGAGAAAGACAAAATTCTTTTGGTGTCCTTAACTTTCCTCACCAAAAATCATATTCTGAACTTTAGTATTCCCCCTGTTATTTTGACATGACTATGTTATTCTCATATATTCATCTTTTGTTACTTGGCATTGCTTCAATTTTCTATATATTTCTTATTAAAATCTAAATTGGTTAATGAGTTCTTGTGCACCTACATTGGTCTCTTCAGATGAACTCTTACAATGATGTTACTTAGAGTCAGAGGAGAAGTATTGCTTATTCAGCAGTGGCAAGTCTTGATTGCCTTCTTAGAGAAATTTGCTGATTATTTGAGTTCTTTATGTTTCCTTATCTGTTTGGGATAAGGATCTATTTATATTTTAATCTGCTTTATTGATTTCTTCAACTTTTGCAACTTCTGCCTTTTCTATGGAGGTAAAACAGAAGCTGTTCCCCTCCCCCTCAAAATGTATAGCTATCATGAATGTCTATGATCTTCTTCCTCACATTTCCACAAATATAGTCATGAGATATACTGAAGTTTTATTTTAGAGATTTTTCCTTTAGTCATCCTTAGGGGATTTAAGGATAAAAATAGAAAAAGGACAATAAATAGAAGAAAATGGAAAACTATCTATAAAAATTATAATAAACTCTTTATCATCAAGAGCAGTGAGATCATCACACTTTTAGACCCCGATATCACAGCCCTAGATGTTCTTATAGGGGAAGTGAAAATGGAACAAAAGTGAAAAAAAGCAGCTGGGAAAAGCAGCTACATTGGATTAAGTTGATACAGAGATCTGTGCTAGGGGAGATGCCATTGGGAGGGTACCAAGGGATCAGTTGGCAGGGCTCTTGAAGGAGGGGAAGATACCAAAGATGTGGAAAAAAAATCTTAATAATGCTCCAAAATGGCATTCATGTCTAATAGCCTATTTTCCCATCTGCGTGACATTTTTATGTGAATCATCGATTCATGAATTTGGGGCATTCTCAATGAAGCCTATGTAGGCCATAAGCAGCAATATTCAACAGTACCTCATATCTTGGTTATTTTGACTTAACTGAAGGAGAGAGAGAATATAAGATCCCTGTGGTGAACTCATGGGAAAATATAAACAAAAGGTACACATAATGAGCAAACATGGATGAGTTGTGGTCTGCATTGTTAAAAAGAATTGCCAAGTCGATGATTGCCAATCCATTTCAAGATCTGAATGGAATAACTCAAGAGGAGAAGGGAACAACCATTAAGCCTTACTATGTGCCAGGCTCTGTGCTAAGCATTTTTTAAATATTATCTCTTTCGGTAATACTAGACACTCTAGAATCAGATGTGATCCATCTGAGCCCAGAGAACAATACATTATGGATTGCACTTAGAGCCAAACTCAGTAGTCTTAACTCAAAGCTTCTTAAATTATGGGTTCCCCATAGGGGATCATGCAACTGAACGTGGGGGTCAAAAAATTTGACAGCAGTCAAAGGTATCAAATATTCTGCCAAGATATAATTCTTTATGTAAAAATATACAAGTACATCCATCTCATTAGTATGCAAATTTGCTTTTGTTTTTAATAAATAGTAAAATTATATTTATACCAAAGAACTGTTTTAAAATAAATTTCTTTATGATTTATTATCAGTATATGTTTGATTTATATAACTATTTTATATAGTGTAATTTAAAAATTTCTTGAGCAACATGTGCAAAAATGTTTGTAGCAGCTCTTTGTGGTGGCAAAGAATTGGAAAATGAGTAAATGCCTACCCATTAGAGAATGGCTGAATACGTTGTGGTATATGAAGGTAATGGAATATTATTGTTCTATAAAAAAATGATGAACAAGCTGATTTTAAAAAGGCCTAGAGGGTCAGCTAGCGGCACAGTGGATAGAGCACCAGTCCTGAAGTCAGGAGGACTTGAGTTCAAATCTGGTCTCAGACACTTAATACTTCCTAGCTGTGTGACCTTGGGCAAGTCACTTAACCCCAATTGCCTCAGCAAAGAATTAAATTAAATTAAAAAGGCCTAGAAAGATTTATATGAACTGAAGCTAAGTGAAACAAGCAGAACAGGAATGTGTTGTACACAGTAACAGCAAGATTGTGTGATAATCAGCTATGAAAGACTTGGTTTTTCTCAGGGTTTCAGTGATCCAAGGCAATCCCAATAAACTTTGGATAGAAAATGCCACCTGCATCCAGAGAGAGAACTATGGAGAATGAATGTAAATCAGCACATGCTATGTTCACTTTTTTTTTCTGTTTTTTTTTTCTTTTCTCATGATTTTTCCTTTTTGTTCTGATTTTTCTCTCCCAACATGATTCATAAAGAAATGTATATTTAAAAAGTTAATATACATGTATAACCAGAAAAAAGAAAACAATTTTTAAAAAAAGATAATTTCTTGAAAAAAATTTTTCTTGGGCGAAAAGGGGTCACAAATGGAATAAGTTTAAGAAACCTTGGTCTAAATGACTGACATCTGTTCTCTCGGCTCTTCCATCCATCTTTTCTGTCCAACATCTGCTTTGGAAATATATTCATATTAACTAGTATGGAAGAAATTAGGCATTGACCCACACCTAACACCATATACTAAGATAAGGTCAAAATGGATTCATGATCTAGGCATAAAGAATGATATTATAAACAAATTAGAACAATGTAGGATGGTTTACCTCTCAGACCTGTGGAAGGGGAAGGAATTTGTGACCAAAGAAGAACTAGAGGTCATCATTAATCACAAAATACATAAGTTTGACTATATCAAGTTAAAAAGTTTTTGTACAAACAAAATGAATGCAGACAAGATTAGAAAGGTAGCAGTAAACTGGGAAAATATTTTTACATCCAAAGGTTCTGAGAAAGGCCTCATTTCTAAAATATATAGAGAATTGACTCAAATATATAAGAATTCAAGCCATTCTCCAATTGATAAATGGTCAAAAGATATGAACAGACAATTTTCAGACGAAGAAATTGAAACTATTTCTGGTCACATGAAATGGTGCTCCAAGTCACTATTGATCAGAGAAATGCAAATTAAGACAACTCTGAGATACCACTACACACCTGTCAGATTGGCTAAAATGACAGGAAATGATAATGATAACTGTTGGAGGGGATGTGGGAAAACTGGGACACTGATACATTGTTGGTGGAACTGTGAACGGATCCAACCATTCTGGAGAACAATTTGGAACTATGCTCAAAAAGTTATCAAACTGTGCATACCCTTTGACCCAGCAGTGTTTCTACTGGGCTTATATCCTAAAGTGATCTTAAAGGAGGGAAAGGGACCCACATGTGCAAAAATGTTTGTGGCAGCCCTTTTTGTAGTGGCAAGAAACTGGAAATTGAAAGGATGCCCATCAATTGGAGAGTGGCTGAACAAATTATGGTATATGAATGTTATGGAATATTATTGTTCTGTAAGAAATGACCAACAGGAGGATTTCAGAGAGGCCTGGAGAGACTTGCATGAACTGATGCTGAGTGAAATCAGCAGAACCAGGAGAACATTATACACAGCAACAAAGACTATACGATGATCAAATTTTGATGGACATGGTTCTCTTCAACAATGATGTGATTCAAACCAGTTGTTCAGAGATGAAGATAGTCATATACCTCCAGAGAGAGGCCTGTGGGAACTGAATGTGAACCACAACACAGCATTTTAACGCTTTCTGTGAATATTTCCATGCATTTTGTTTTCCTTCTTAGGTTGTTTTTTTCTTCTTCTCTTTCTAGATCTGATGTTTCTTGTGCAGTAAGATAACTGTATAGATATGCATACATGTATTGTATTTGTCATATAATTTATCCTATTTAGCATGTATTAGATTACCTGTCATCTAGGGGTGGGGGTGGGGGTAAGGAGGGGAAAAGCTTGGGAAAAAAAAGTTTTTGCAAAGGTCAATGTAGAAAAATCACTCATATGTTTTGTAAATAAAAAGCTTTATTAAAAAAAAGGAAATATATTCATATTCATGGTCTTTTAACAGAATCAGGAAACTATCAGTTGTCCCTCCTTCCTTGCCACATCCTTCCCCCCCACATACACACAGACAAACATGATGGTTTATAAACTAAACCAGATGTGGAGTGCAGTTTGGGGTTATCTACATTTTAAAAATTATCCATGCATGGTAATTATCTTCAGTTATCTGCTTGCCCCCTCCTCCATCACTGGTCATGAAGAATGGACTTGATCCTGCTTATGGGGGACACCCATTAAAAGCCAGGAGGATGCCCTAGGGAATAACCTGCTCTGTTATTCCTTTCCCAGGAAGGAGGAAGGAGGTGGGCCAGAGGATGCTGTCCTAGGCCTCTGAACATCCTGTCTCCTGATTTTGCCTGTGAGCGCCTCCTCCCTTACCTGTTACATGACCCTGCCACATGCTGCTCCCCAGCTGGTTCTGCTTCTTCCACCTCAGTTATCTCTTTTCTCCCTTCATACATACACCCAAGGCAGGGCAATGCTCTGAGCCATACACTGCCAGGAAGATTTAGGGTCCTCTCATCAGGGCTTTGTTAATCATTTTCTTGGGAAAGGTTATTCACTGTGAGGTCATTCACATAGTCCTTGGGCTGTTTCCCTTGGGAAACTGTCCTTTCCCCACCCCTAGGGGCCATGATAGGCTCCATGTACAGATCTGGGCCATGAACTGGCCCTATCGGCTGCTTTGGCAGAGAGCACTCCCCAAACCATCTCCGGTTCCCCAGGCACAGACCCACACATAGAAACACACATGCTGATGCCCAAGACACGGATGCACAAGCACCTAAAATACAAATACAATGGACATGCAAAGAAAGAAACACAGACCTATTTCTCACCTTAAATTACAAGTCTGAACTTTTTGCTCTGGTCAGAGTACTGCCCTTGCCCCCCACTCCCCAGAATGCCAGGTTTAATCATGCTAAGTGTGGCAAAGTATTAAAAGAGTCCCACTGGAAGTCAAGAGATAGGGGATTGTGTCCTGGCCCCACCACTGCTGAGCTAGGTGACCTTCTTCATCTGAAAATAAGAGAGCTGCATTATATCATCTCTCAGGACCCTCCCAGCTCCCATAATCTGCGTTCAAAGGTCCTTCCCAGCTTTGACATTCTGTGTTTTAGGTAAGATCCCTTTTAGAGCAGACGGGTTCCAACAGCCTTTGTATAGAAGTCCTGACTATGGCTTTTTGGGGGAAGTGATTTCATTAATTTTCATTACTATTTCATTACTTCATAATTCATTAATTTCATCAATATAGCAATTCCCAGGGCTTAAATTCATGTCACTGATGAGGGCTACAAGCCCTCAGGAATTTATAATCTTGAGTGACTTAAATCACTGCAGCCAGTTTTTTGTTGGAGGCAAGATTTGAATCCAGGGTTTCCTAACTCTAAGATTAATCGTATAACCCCCATATCATTTGCCTATCTTAATTCCAAATCCCCCAAATAGCCTGAACTCTTTGTGGGCCAATGTCTGGAAATTTGAAGGCCTCCTCTTATAAATTCTCTCTAATGGTGGCAGGGCAGGATGCAGAAACAACATACTATCTCCCCTCTCCCCCCATAGAAACACCAGGGCTGAATTTCAAGGATATGAAATCTTTTATTATAAAAACCAATAACTTAAATTAATTCTGTACAATTCCAAGGTGCCTTGGCTTATGAACAACCCAGATTCACAGTCATCATGTTAGGAAGATCCACTTTGACCACTTTCCAAACTCAAAATGAAAAGATGCTTCCTTTGCCTTTGGTGTCTGTAGGGGAAAGCTGGGGGGAGGTTCATAGAAAGTAAAACATTTTGCCCTCAGACAGTGGGGAGCCAGAGACCCCCAACAGCCTAAGCATCAGTGTGGGACTAATAACATTTCCAAGGTCATCATGGTGAGTGGGAGGACTTGTGGTAAAAGTGAATTGTTCTGAATTTTTGTCCCTTTTTGGATATTTTTATCTAATTTTGTCCATTTTTGGAGAATATTACACAGACTTGCCCATGACCAGACAAGTCTAGGAGAGATTTAGAGCAAGAATCTTTAACTTGAACTCCATAGATCCCTTGTTGGGGAATAGATTTCTGGAGGTTGATGATCTCAGATGAGAAAAAAATTTACATCTTTATATTCACTAACCTCCAACTGAAAGTTAGCATTTCCTCCAAATATGAATTTTTTTTTTAAAAAAGAGTCTTTATTTTGGGAAAGAGTCCATTGGCTAGACTTCATTGCCAAATAGTCCATGACACAAAAAAGGTTTAAAAACCCTTTAAATTATAGAGTGTAGAAAGATGTAGAAAGGAAAGGAGAGGGGAAATTCTAAGGTGTGGAAAACTCTCCCCACATGGGTGTTCCAGATGGAGGACAAAGGAGGTTTCCTTTCTGTTTTTGTATTTTTAGCACCTAATGTAGTGTCTGGCACATAGTAGGTACTTAATAAATTTTTAAAAATAAATTTGATAAACTCCCTCCCTCTTGTTTTCCTTCAAAACCAGTAGATTGGCAGATAGGCATCCCTCCATCTCTACAAGTTTTGAAGATCTTGAGTCAAGTATGATGCAGTGGAATTCCTATTCCTAACCTAGACTGGATGTCCCCTGGGACTCTTTCCAGCTATGAGTCTATGAGAGCCCAGAGTCAGAGCTGATAAACATCTCCCCCTACCCCCAACTCAGTGGCTTTGGTACCTATCAAGGAGAGGTACAGAGCCCAGATGTACATAAGGCTCAGGGCCAGGCATATGGTGGGTCCCTGCCCGAGGCAGTCCAGATCCCATCCAGAGGGGCATAGCCCTCAGAGCAAGCTCTCTGACAAGCCTAATGGAGTCTGCATTGTCTTGAGCCTGGGTCTTGAATGCTTTTAGTAGCAGGAAGAAGCACCATCCCCGGGCTAAGTCAAGAGTAGCATGTCCAAAATGAGTCTGGTGATATCCGCATCCCCGAACATTGGGTGGAAAAAGAGGGAGCAGAGCAGGGCAGGAGGGATGGACTTAAGGGTGGAGGCCACGAGGAGGATGCGGGCAAAGCAGCCCTGGTCCACTGGGTGATGGAGAGCTAAAGCCTCCTGGAGGACCTGCTCTGCCTCCCGATGCAAGCTCTCGACGTGAGAAGCA
The DNA here is from genome assembly GCA_023553655.1 of Myrmecobius fasciatus. Taxonomy (NCBI): domain Eukaryota; kingdom Metazoa; phylum Chordata; class Mammalia; order Dasyuromorphia; family Myrmecobiidae; genus Myrmecobius; species Myrmecobius fasciatus. The sequence continues at coordinate 17,357 of JAJPUD010005801.1, forward strand.
GCCTGGAGGCCGGGGGTGTCTGCAGCGAAAGAGAAAGGAGAGCCAGTTAGACCACTGCTTCTTTCTGAGAGGCGGCAAGTGATGGCGAATCACTGGATCAGGAGTCGGGAGGTCTGGCTGCCCAAACCTGCCTTCACCACAGGCTCTCTGGGTGGTCTCAGCAGAGTCAGCTCTCCCCACCCTCTGGGATCCTGTTCTTCCATCTCGGGAAACAGGAGGCTTGTGCTTGGGGATGATCTCATATGCCCCCCAGTTCTGATATTCATTGTTCTAAGACCCCTCCTAATTCTGATACTCTGTGTTCTAAGGCCCCTCCAGTTCTGACCTCCTGGGTTCTAAGGGCCCTTCCAGCTCTGACATCCTGTGTTCTAAGGGCCCTCCCAGCTCTGACCTCCTGGGTTCTAAGCTCCCTCCCAGCTTTGACCTCCTGGGTTCTAAGGGCCCTCACAGCTCTGACCTCCTGAGTTCTAAGGGCCCTCCCAGCTCTGACATTCCGTGTTCTAAGGGCCCTCCCAGCTCTGACCTCCTGGGTTCTAAGGTTCCCCTCAGTTCTGACATTCTGGGTTCTAAGGGCCCTTCCCAGCTCTGACCTCCTGAGTTCTAAGCTCCCTCCCAGCTTTGACCTCCTGGGTTCTAAGGGCCCTCCCAGCTCTGACATCCTGTGTTCTAAGGGCCCTCCCAGCTCTGACTTCCTGGGTTCTAAGGTTCCACTCAGTTCTGACATTCTGGGTTCTAAGGGCCCCTCCCAGCTCTGACCTCCTGGGTTCTAAGATTCCTCCCAGCTCTGACATCCTGGGTTCTGAGGGCTCTCTTCAGTGCCTCCACATTGTTCCAGAGATCCCCTTCCAGGAAGACTTGTGATCATCCTGACATCCTCTGCTCTGTCTAGCACTTCATGTACAAAGTCCTATTAGCATAACTGGAACTTGCCTGTTGTTGTTGTTGTTTTTTCCCCCTGAGGCAATTGGGGTTAAGTGACTTGCCCAGGTTCACACAGCCAGGACGTGTTAAGTGTCTGAGATCACATTTTAACTCGGATCCTCCTGACTTCAGGGCTGGTGCTCTATCCACTGCGCCACCTCGCTGCCCCTCTTGCCTGCTGTTTTACAACTTTTCCCACATATCTCTCTTCCCTTTCTCTATTATTAAGACCAAGGCTCCATAAATATTTGCATCATGTCTGTCTCATTGGACATAGGATTTAGTTCTGGATGTGCTTGGAGGACATCAAGTCAAACCTGAGGGCAGCGAGGTGATGCAGTGGATGGAGCACTGGACCTAGAGTAAGGAAGGCCTGAGTTCAAATGCTGCCTTAGACACTAGCAGTGAGAGTGGGGCAAATCACTTCACCCTGTTTACCTGGTTCCTCCTCTGCTGCAGAAGGAGATGGCTTTCTACTCCCCCCAGTATCTTTGCCAAGAAAACTGCCAATGGGAGTTCTGCCCCATGTTTGCCAGATGACGAGTTGGTCACTGAGGTAGCATTTGAATCCAGTTCCTCTGACTCCAAATCTCTTCACTACCCTGTCTCTGTCACTCTCACAGCCAGTCTAGGGCTTTGCTGAGAGGGGCTCTGGGGCCGAGGAGCTGACCACCTCGTCTGACATTTGCCAGTGACTCCAGCTCTCTCTGTCACCATATGTGTGGTGACACTTCTTCCTTCTCCCCAAAGGCGCTTCCTTTCCTAAGGAGGTGTGGATGTGGGGGGTCTCCTTATTCTTCTCAGATTTAGGGTTTCTGCCCCTGCCTCCCCACAGAAACTTTGCTTATGTGAAGATAAGAAGGGAACATTTGGACCCTGGGCTGAAAGGGGGGGTGTGTGACACAGGCGAGAGCTTGCACTCACCAGGATTAAAGAGGATGGCTCCTTTTAGGTAGGCGTACTCCTTGGGGCTCAGGTCCAGACTCCAGAAGGTATGGAGGCAGCACTGGAGCCGATACACCCCTGCGAGGGTGGCCTGGGGAGTTTGGGGTTCTGGACTCCTCTCCTCCAGCAGAATCTTCTTGAGCATACTGGGGGCTGGCATCTCAGTCACCTCGACAGCCACTGCATCCTGGGCCAGCCCCAGGAGGAAGAGGGGGGCCCAGGAGTTGACCAGCAGCAGCCTCTGGTCCCCCGGAGGCAGCAAGGCGAAGGAGGGCAGGTACTGCAGGAAAGCGACTGTCTTCGCCAGCACCCCTGCTGCCGCCGCACAGGTTTGTTGGGGGGCTCGGAGGCAGACTGTGCGGTGCCGGGCACAGAGACAGTGGGCATGAGGTGAGGGGCCCCGGGACCGGCTCAGCAAGGAATACAGAATGGCATGCTGGCTGTCTCCACCTTGGCACTCACAAGCTCCAGAGCCCACAGTTGGCCCACGCAGGCTCATGGTGGGTGGTGAGCGAGGGCTGGAAGGTGGGCAGAGAATGGTGTCTGTGGCCGCGCTCCCTCCTAGGCCCTGCTCAGCTACTCTGCCCTCGCCACACCATCCCGCGCCTGCACTTCTGATTCTATTTATAATCCCTGGGGCGGGAGGGGAACCCCCCCCCAACCTTGACTCCATCAGGGAAGTCCTATTCATTGAAAAACAAGATGACCCTGGCACGGCTGTCTGGGGAAGTGGCAGGCGGGGAGGGGGAGGCGGGCAAGGGCTCCACGTGGCCCTGATAGGGCTTTTAGTCAATGAAAGGGCCGGCTGGGGTCACCGAGCAGCCTGCTTTATCGGGATGACTCAGGCATGATAAACAGGGCCATTAACCCAGCCCGGTACCAGGACACCAAGGACCCAGGTGTGGAGTCAGCATCGGGGACGGGGCAGGTGTCAGGATACACACACACAGTCCTTGTCGGCATCAGGGCCCGCCCAGAAGGGAAAACAGCCCAAAGCCAGACCAACCTTGGACAGCACAACCTGGAAGTCACCTTATCAGCTGCTGTTTGTTTAACCTTGGGGCCCTGCACGGAGGCTTCTGAGGCGCTGACTTCTGGTACACAGGATCTGCAAGCCTAGAGGCCCCTGGACCTCAGTTTCCTTATCAAACAAATGGGGATAATAATAGGCCACCTGGCTCATGGGTCTCTTACATAGGAAGAAACTTTGTAGAATGAGATTAGACTAAAAGATTTCTAAGGTCTTTGCAGGCTTGCCAACTTAGTAAAGGTGCTGCCAGCTCTGACCTCCTGAGTTCTAAGGGCCCTTCCAGCTCTGACATCCTGGGTTCTAAGGGTCCTCCTAGCTCTGACATCCTGGGTTCTAAGGGCCCTCCCAGCTCTGACCTCCTGGGTTCTAACAGCCCTCCCAGCTCAGACATCCTGGGTTCTAAGGGTTCTCCTAGTTCTGATGTCCTGTGTTCTAAGGGTCCTCCAACTTTGACATTTTATGTTCTAAGTTCCCTTCTCAGCTCTGACCTCCTGGGTTCTAAGGGCCCTCCCAGCTCTGACCTCCTGAGTTCTAAGGGCCCTCCCAGCTCTGACATCCTGGGTTCTAAGGGCCCTCCCAGTTCGGACATCATGGGTTCTAAGCGTTCTCCTAGTTCTGATGTCCTGTGTTCTAAGGGTCCTCCAACTCTGACATTTTATGTTCTAAGTTCCCTTCTCAGCTCTGACCTCCTGGGTTCTAAGGGCCCTCCCAAACGTAGTGACATGGTTCCCTGCATCATCTCTTCATCTCTAGCCTGAAGCTGGGGCCCCAGGAAATTCTAGAGAAGATTCCCATTTAGCTGAGCTGATAAAGGGTTCTACTGTTGCCTGAAGTTAGAATCAGACCTTGAGTTCTTGTTATTAACCATGCGACCCATGGCCTCTCTCTATCCATTGGCCATTTCCTCTCAAAATGGTAGCATTCTGTCTAGAAAGGGGTGGCCTTTCAGGGCCGTGTTCAGCCCAGCCCAGTCGTCTGCCTCTTGGAAAAGGATCATTCACAGCCAGAGGCAAGACCTTTTATTAAAAAAATGTAAATGTTTCATCTTCTCTGTTTTTGGTCATTCACCCAAGCACAGCCTGTCTTGGAGCCAGTTCCCTTTGTCAGTGTTCTGAGACTATTTGCTCTGTTTGTAGGGTAACTAGGTAACATTGTGTTTAGAATATTGAACTTGAAATCAGGTTAGACCCGGTTCAAATTACTGCTTAGACTTTTCTAACTATGTGACCCTGGGCACCCTCAATTTCCCCATCTGGGAAATGGGAATAACAATAACTTTGATCTCACAGAGTTGGTGTGAAGGTTAAATGCAATATTTGTAGAGTGCTTTGCAACCTGCAACCTTAAAGTACTAACTTATGACTTGGTTAAGGGGTCTATCTTAGAACATGGCCAAAGGGCATGATATTTTTAAAAGATGGACTTTGAAAGCTGGAAGAGACATTAAAACACAAGAAATCATAGATAGTATAATGTAGCACATCAGAGGTGAAGGACATAGAGGACCTTGGAGATCATAATGTCATGGACCTCTCTGGCAGGCCAGTGGAGTCAGAGGTAACCCTCATCTAGTCTAGTGTCTTCATTTACCATTGGGGAAACTGAGGTCCATGGAGCGTTAAGGGTTTTTCTCCGAATCTTAAAAGAAAATAAGGGTCAGAGCTGAGATTCCATCTCAGACTCCTAGATTCTGTCTTGACTGACTAGTTTCTGTGTCTGGAAACATTTAGTAGCAGAGTCCACCAGAGGCAATAGCAGTACCACACAAAGCAGGAGGTAGGTACCTCACAATCCACCATGTTTTCTCTCAACATCTGACGTCCCCATTGGATGGTCTTGGGCAATCCACGAGGAGGAAAATGAGGACACCGAAAAGAACAGGATGAACAGAGTTGAAGTCATATGAAGCATCCCAAGGCAAACAGCCTAGACCCCTGAGCTCTTTGACCTAGAAGGAGCTCCGAGAGTTTTAGTCCCAATCCCTCGTCTCCAGGCAAGTAAGTTTAGTGTGGATGCTGGACTGTGAATGATTCAGGAACTGCTGAGCCAGAACACACATGCACAGAGTCACTACATACGTACAAAAGGTGGTGTCTGCTAATGTCCCTTACACTCAGACCAGGCCATCTTTGAGCTGGTCCGAGAGCTGCGCTTGAGGAAGGGCGACTGCTTGACATCATCTTCACTTATCCAGTTGTCTCTGGAAGCACGTGGCTGCCTGTCTCTTTATGCAGTCTTTCCTTCCTGATATGAGACAACCAGGTCCTCCAACATAAATGGGTCCAGGAGGCAACACAATGAGTTTGGAAGATCCAGAGATATCATCAGATGGTCCCCCCAGCAATCAGGGTGGGTCCCCCCAGCAATCAGCAGAGACGGTCAGAAGTTGTAACTTCTCCCACAGGAAGTGGGAGGTGACTGAGAAGCAATAGTGCACCTGGGCAGTGAGTGACCTTAAGGGTACTGCAAGTTCTGGGCAGCAGGCGAGCCTGGTAAGGAGCCAGCACAGAACCTGAGCCACAGTTCCCCTACTTCTGTTGACCATGGAGGTCTGCCATTCAAGCAGAAGGGCCCAGCTGGATCCCCTTGTGATGTTTTGTTCTCAGGTAACCAGGCAAGGTCCCGGTTGGGACCTCCTACCTTGTGTGGATACTGCTACTACCTCTGGTGATTGCAGCATGTCCAGAGACGGACAACAATAACAAGAACAGCTAACACTTATGTGGCACTTACTGTATACCAGGCATTGTGGTAAGTGCCTTAGTTATTATCTCATTTGATACATACATTTATTAAGTACTTCCTATGTATATGATACTGTGCTAAGAGCTGGGGACAAAAAGGAAGGCAAAAACAGTTCCGGCCTTCAAGGAGCCCACAGTTTAGTGGAGAATCAATGTGCAGACAAGATACACACTCGTAGACAAAAGCAACCTTAGAAGGAAGATACCTTGAGGTCTCTTTAAACCCCCACCTCCTGGATATTGTCCTCCATGGATTTTGCTGCTGCTGCTGCTGCTGCTGCTCTCTTGATTTTCTGCTTCTTTGATCTCCTTTGCTGGATAACCATCCATGTGCCATTTCATAAATATAGATCTACCCCTAAGATCTACCTAAGGACCTCTCCCCCCATATCTTTTCTTCATCTCATCAAATCTTAGAGGTTCAACTATGACCACTATATTTATGACTTCTAGATTTAAAAAGCCAGTTGTGATCAGCTTTGTAGCTGTTTGGTGTATGGACAGCATGATGGATTTGGGATGAAGAAGTCTCTTCTTGCTAAGTTCAAATCTAGCCTCAGACACTTATTAGCTATATGATCTTGGGCAGGTCACTTAATCCTCTTTACCTCAGTTTTCTATCTGTCAATTGAACTGGAGATGGAATTGATAAGCCACTCTAGTATCTTTGCCAAGAAAACCCCAAAAGGGGTCACAAAGAGTTGAACATAACTGTAACAACAAAGATCTTTTAAAAAATTATTTAACATTTTATTTTCCTTGGTGATATGTAAAAACAATTTTAAATATTCATTTTTAAAACATTGAGTTCCAAATCTGGCCTCAAATACTTAACATGTCCTAGCTGTGTGACCCTGGGCAAGTCACTTAACCCCAATTGCCTCAGGGGAAAAAATTAGGTTATCCAGAGAATAGTTTGGGAATAGTTCTGGGAATAGTTTGGTTCTCCTGCTGGCTGGCTGGGGTTCCTTCTCCCCTGACTGGGTTAGGGATTTCCTCTCCCATTTCTTTTCCAAACTCTGTTTTTCTAATGGGCCAAATGCTCCAGATGGTTCTGCTTGCCAACTCTTACATCAAAAGGTCCCTGATTTCATATCAAAAGAATCCCCATCTGATTCCTCATCTAATCTCTTAGCACTTTGTACTCCTGCTCTGTACTTATCACATTTTAATTTTTATTATTTTTATCTGTGTACCTTTCTAATCTTTCCTCCTAGGTTTGATTTCCTTGGGGACAGAGGCACTTCTCAATCTTCTTTGTACTTCCCATGACCCCCCTCCAGATCTGATGCCTAAAATATAACAGGTGTTTAATAAAGCATATGGCGAATGAATGGATGCTTTCAGGGAAATGACCTCTTGGAATCTTTCATCTCAGCCTGTTGCCACAATCAGCTAGGTAGGGCATTTGAACTGGCGGATCAGAAAGGCAATAATTCTTGTTCATAGCCCCAAAGAGGAAACTGATCTCTCTCTTCCTTCTACAGTTACCTGTAGGGTTATAAAAACAGAGCCAAAAGGCTTTGATGCTGATGTTAGATTTGTGTCTCTCTAAGTGATTGTGGAGTTGAGGATTTGGGAAGGAAAAAACAACAGGCAAACAGAGCAGAAAATTCAAATATAGACAGCCAGGGAAAACCACCCAGGTAAGCAGATGGCCCAGAGCTGCACCCCCTGGAAGTCTGGGCTATCTCTGCTTTTACAAGCCTCTTTATACCTTCTGTATATCTTGTTTGTACATGGTTATTTGCATGTTTTCTCTTCTATTAGAATATATTTTCTTGAGAACAAAGAGCTTGTTTTTGTCTCCCTTTTAGGTCCTCAGGGGCTTAGCATACACCGCCTTATACATAATAACCACTGGATAAATGCTTTTTGAGACCAAAAAGATTAAATGGTTTTTCCCTTGACAAGGTTCTGAGGTGGCTTTAAAACCCAGATCTCCTTTTAAAAATAATAATAATCATACCCTTTGACCCAGCAGTGTTTCTACTGGGCCTATATCCCAAAGAGATCTTAGAGGAGGGAAAGGGACCCACATGTGCAAGAATGTTTGTGGCAGCCCTTTTTGTAGTGGCTAGAGACTGGAAACTGAAGGGATGCCCATCAATTGGAGAGTGGCTGAATAAATTATGGTATATGAATGTTATGGAATATTATTGCTCTGTAAGAAACGACCAGCAGGAGGATTTCAGAAAGCCCTGGAGAGACTTGCATGAACTGATGCTGAGTGAAACGAGCAGAACCAGGAGATCATCATACACAGCAACAACAGTATTACATGATGATCAATTCTGATGGACATGGCTCTCTGCAACAAAGAATTGTCTCAAACCAGTTCCAACTGTTCACTGAAGAAAACCATATACACCCAGAGAGAGGAACATGAAATATGGACCACAACGTAATATTTTCATGATCTCTATTGACATTTGCTTGCATTGTGTTGCCTTTCTCTGATTCTTTTTTTTTTCTTGTAGATAGGATTTTTCTTGCATAACTTGTCAAGCATTTCAACATTATTAACACATAGTGGACTTCCTGCCATCTAGGGGAAGGGAGGGGACTGGGGGTAAAATTTGTAATGGAAAGCTTTGTAAAGATCAATGTTGGGGAACTACCCATACACGTTATACAAATAAAAAGCTTTAATAAAAAAAATAAATAAATAAATAAAAATAATAATAATTTTATTTTCCCCAGTTACATGTAAAACATTGTTTTACATTTGTTTTTAAAACTTTGAGTTCCAGATTCTCTCCCTTCCTCCCCTCCCCAGTCCCACTGAGAAAACAAATCTGAAGTTATGTAAAACATTTCTATAAGAGTCTTGTTTCAAAAGAAAAGATATTTTTCTCCCCCCCCAAAAAAACACCAAGAAAAATAAAGTTAAAAAAAAGTATGCTTCAAACTGTATTCAGACAGAATCAAGAACCCAGATCTCCTAATGCCACTATACCTCACTAGCTAAAAAGTGCTGCATAGAGAGACAGAGAACTTGGGTTTGAATTCTTGGCTCTGCCCTTGTGACTGGGTAAATTACTGCAGTTCTCTAAACTTCAGTTTTTCATCTGACAAATAAGTAAACTTGAGTAGATGGCCTCTGAGGTTCTTTATAGCTCTAGATTTATGATTCTATGAAATCATTTTGCTTCTCTACCCTTCAGTTTCCTCATCTGTAAAATTAAGGGGTTGGACCCTGCTCCTTTCCCGGGTCTTGGGTCCTTTCCAGTCTATGATCCTGTGACCTCTCCTGCTCCCTTGGAGAAAGAGGACCCATTCTGAGGGCTTACAATCATCAAGAACCTTCCCAAACCATGCTGCTCATTTCCACATGGCTGCTAATGGCACCTTTCTTTTCCCAGCCACTCAAGTTGAAAGCCTGGGACCCTTTCTTCTCCTTCACCGAATATATCCAATCTATTACCAGGTTCTGCCAAGCTTTCTTTACACTATCTCTGAGAATTATCCATCTCTATGCACCCAGGTCCTTCTTACCAAACATCAGAATGACAGTATTAGCATCCATCCAATACCTGCCTTCTTCCTCCCCTCAGTCTACCTGAACCCTATTGATCCTTCAAAACACTTTAAGATTCCACTTCTGCTAGGGTGGACTTTATCCTGAGGCAGGGGAAGGACAGTCAAGTTCCCTCCTTTTCTTCTCTATACAGAAGGTTGGAGGTCTGGAAACATTTTACATGACCTCTAGACATAGACAAATATATGTTTGCCTTCACCATTTGCTTCAGCAGGAACTCTTGTCACTCCACTTCTGCCTCAACTGCTGAGAAAGTCCATTCATAAAACTGTGGACAAGCCCATGCAACTCCCATGTGCTCTTCTACCCTTCCCTCTACACTCAGGAAATAAATTGAAATAGAAAAAGTTAAAAACAAAAATCCTGAAAGCTGGCTAACTTTTCTCTCATAGGATAGCCCAAAAGGATGGTTCTGGCAAAATGCCATCCTCTTAGGAACCTTAGTGTGATATGAGTTTGCTGCTCTGGTCCCACTCTGAAGGTCAAGTGTGTCCCAACTATGTAGTACATTAATACAAAATATCCATAAAGGAACCAGTTCTTCTATCTCCCAGAGTCTTCCAAGTGGGGGACTCCATCTTAGCTGATCTGGGTAAATCACTTCACTTCTCTCTAAGTCTCAGTTTCCTCTTCAAAAAAAAAAAATGAGTTTGACTAGATGAACCCTGAAGTCCTTTCCAACTCCGGACTTATTATGCTATAAAATCACTTAGCTTCTCTAGGGCCCTTAATTTCTGTTCAATGTGGTGAATTTACCAATATGATTTTGCTTAGAACTTTTGTTTATCCATTAGGATGGGAGCTCCTTTGAAAGCAGGGGCCATCTTTCTTTTTTATTTGTATCACTAGCACTTTGCATACCATAAACTTTTTTTTTTGAGGCAATTGGGGTTAAGTGACTTGCCCAGGGTCACACAGCTAGGAAGTGTTAAGTGTCTGAGGTCAAATTTGAACTCAGGTCCTCCTGACTTCAGGGCTGGTGCTCTATCCATTGCACCACCCAGCTGTCCTCCGTACAATAAACTCTTGATACTGCTTTAGTAATTCATTTCTTCAAGCATTGATCTCTTCCTACAGAGGATATTTATGGGCTATATGGGGTGTTTTGGGAGGACTAGCACCTCTGGTGGGAAGGTTTGCTGAACCTTTTTAAGGCTGTTCATCTACTTTTTGGTGTTTAGCTTTGACTCAGCTCTCACCAGTGGATCCAAGAAGCTGTACCATGAATAGCAGACAAACCCAATAAACTGTGGCAGGTGTTGAGTTTGGGGGTGTCTACCTCAAGCGTGCAAAGACTTCCCCCCAGTGGAAAAGTGAGAACAATTTGTTCCAACGGCCACGAAGGTGGCAGAAACAGGTGCAGTGAAGCATTTAGGGCTTGGTCAGACATCAAGGATGTCAAGGTCGCCTACTGCATCCTGGAACATAGCCAGCTGTCTTGACTTTGTCACTGGACTTTGATGACTCTGGAAGGAAGGGTGAGGCTGATGACTGTGTGCAACTTTGTCTTGCTTATGTCCAATTCACATGTGAGTCAAGACATCACTCTGTGATGTCATCTGTCCTCTTCAAACAAAAACATGAGGATATGTTCCTTTAAAAAAAAATTAACACACTGTTTTATGAGTTATTTTGGGAGAGAAAAATCAGAGTAAAAGAGAAAAACCATGGGAGAGATAAAAAAAAAAAACCAGAAAAAAGAAGTGAACATAGCATGTGTGGATTTACAGTCAGTCTCCTTAGTTATTTTTCTGGATGCAGATGGCATTTTCTGTCCAAAGCCTATTGGGATTGCTTTGGATCACTGAACTACTTTCATATTGATCATTGCACATTCTTGCTGTTATTGTGTATAATGTATTCCATTTTGCTCAGCTCAGTTCATGTAAATTTTTCTAGGCCTTTCTAAAAGCAACTTGTTCTTCATTTTTTGTAGGACAATAATATTTCATTACCTTCATATACCATAACTTGTTCAGCCATTCCCCAATTAATGGGCATCTACTAATTTTCCAACAACATGGGGATATGAAAAGGACAAAGGACAAATCCTGTTTAGATCTTAGTGACTGGGCCTATCCCAAGATAAATCCTGAAAGCTGACTAACTTTTTTCTCATAGGATAGCCCAAAAGGATGGTTCTGGCAAAATGTCATCCTCTTAGGAACCTTAGTGTGATATGAGTTTGCTGCTCTGGTCCCACTCTGAAGGTCAAGTGTGTCCCAACTATGTAGTACATTAATACCAAATGTCCTTGATCCTATTCCTCCATGCTTCCTTAAGGGTAGGTTTCATAACCTGGAGATAGCAATTCCATAGATGTCAAAAGAGGAAGGAGCACCCAGAGTAGGAGTGGTAAATAGAATCAAAAGTTGCTGAAAGATAAAAAAGAATGGAGGCTGAGATAAGGATATAGGATTTAGCAATTAAGACATAACCCTTGGAGAAATTTATGGCCAAAGAACTAAAGAATACTATGAAATGCAGAATGGATCACTTTGAGTACATTAAATTTAAAAAGATTTTGCACAAACAAAACCAATGCAACCAAGATTAGAAAGGAAGCAGAAAGCTGGGAAAAATTTTTTTAAAGTCAGTGTTTCTGATAAAAGCCTCATTTCTAAAATATGCAGAGAACTGAGTCAAATTGATAAGAATACAAGCCATTCCCCAATTAGTAAATGATCAAAGAATCTGAGCAATTTTCAGATGAAGACATTAAAGCCTTCTATAGTCATGTGAAAAAAAATACTCTAAATCACCATGGGTTAGGAAAATGCAAATTAAAACAATTTGAAGGCACCACCTCAACCTAACAGATTGGCTAAAATGATAGGAAAAGATAATGATAAGTGTTGAAGGGGATGTAGAAAAGCTGGGACACTAATGCATTTGTTGGTGGAGATGTAAACTGATCCAACCATTCTGGAGAGCAGTTCAGAACTATATCCAAAGGGCTATTAAACTGTGTCTATCCTTTGATCTAACAGTGTCTGTGTCCTAAAGAAATCATAAAAAAGGGAAAAGGCCCCACACACAATGCAAAAATGTTTGTAGCAGTTCTTTTTGTAGTGGCACATGAGTAGATGCCCATCCATTGGGAAACGGCTGAATAAGTTATGGTGCATGAAAGTAATAGAATAGGATTGTGCCGTAAGAAATAAGAAAGGCCTGGAAAGACATGCTGAGTGAAACGAGCAGAATCAGGAAACCGTTGTACACAGCAGCAGCAAGATTGTGTGGTGATCAGCTATGACGGGAGTGGCTCTTCTCCAGGGTTTAGAGATCCCAGGCAATCCCAATGGAAAATGCTTTCTGAATCCAGACAGAGAACTATGGAGGCTGAATGGAAATCAACACAGACTATGCTCACTTTTTTTTTTTTTTTCCTCATGGTTTTCCTCTTTGGTTCTGATTATTTTCTCCCAGCATGATTCATAAGGAAATATGTAAAAAATGAAAGTATATGCATATTTTTTTATTAAAGCTTTTTATTTGTATAACATATGTATGGGTAGTTCCCCAGCACTGATCTTTACAAAGCTTTCCATTACAACTTTTACCCCCAGTCCCCTCCCCTCCCCTAGATGGCAGGAAGTCCACTACATGTTAATAATGTTGAAGTACTTGACAAGTTGTGCAAGAAAAATCCTATCTACAAGAAAAAAAAAGAAAATCAGAGAAAGGAAACACAATGCAAGCAAACCTCAATAGAGAGCATGAAAATGTTATGTTGTGGTCCACATTTCACATCCCTCTCTCTGGGTGTACATGGCTTTCTTCAGTGAACAATTGGAACAGGTTTGAGACAATTCTTTGTTGCAGAGAGCCATGCCCATCAGAATTGATCATCATGTAATACTGTTGTTGCTGTGTATGATGATCACCTGGTTCTGCTCATTTCACTCAGCAACAGTTCATGTAAGTCTCTCCAGGCCTCTCTGAAATCGTCCTGCTGGTCGTTTCTTACAGAGCAATAATATTCCATAATATTCATATACCATAATTTATTCAGCCACTCTCCAATTGATGGGCATCCATTCAGTTTCCAGTTTCTAGCCACTACAAAAAGGGCTGCCACAAACATTCTTGCACGTGTGGGGCCCTTTCCTTCCTTTATGATTTCTTTGGGATATAAGCCCAATAGAAACACTGCTGGGTCAAAGGGTATGCACAGTTTGATAACTTTTTGAGGGTAGCTCCAAATTGCTCTCCAGAATGGCTGGATCCGACATGCATAATTTTTTAAGTTGTTTTACATGTAACTGGAGAAAACAATAATAATAATAAATAAGAGATAACCCTTGGTTAGGAGCTATTCCCATGAGACGATTTCCGTTGGTGTGGAGACTGATTTCTTGGGCCACAGCAAGAGGTGAAAGTTTTGGAAGAAGAGAGACTCGGGTCTTGCTCCGCTCTTCGGGAGAGAGGACACATGCTTCCAAATTCTATTCAGGTGGCTGAAGAGAGAATGATTCTGGGAAGAAGCTGACATGGAGGAGCCCACAATTAGCTGATTACACAATCACTCTCCACTCATGAAGAAAATTCCACGCAAAATCCCACCCTTTGAACCACGAGTCACGAGGAGAGCGCAGGTAACTGACTGGAAAGAAACTAATTAGAAGTCAGAGTGCATTGGGTGAAGAAATAAATAGACCGGTGAAAAGGACGCAAGGGGTATAGAGGACCTTTTCTTTAAGTTTGGCTACAAATGGACTCTGAATTTAGAACGAGGGATTTCACTGGTGAGGATTGTACAGAAGGCCAGACTAAAGTCTAACCCTTTTATCTCCTAACCCGTGATCCCCATGCCTGGAGTTTTCTGGAAAGCTAGAGGGCGCCCGGTAACCATAGCAACACAGCCAAACAACCGGTCTGATCCAGCTCCTCCCCTCGTGTCCGGATGTTATCGTCTATTGGGCACGGGGATAGCCAATCTTGGGGCGGAGAGGCTAGCGGCTCGCGCAGTCATTGGCAGGGGACGACGAGGCGGGTTGAGGAGCGCCGAGTTTGGCGAGTCTGAGGCTGCGCGGCGGCAGCTCTGCTTCCGGTTCGACTGCGGAAGGAAGGCGGAGGTGGAGGTGGTCGCAGGAAACCGTTGAAGCTGCCCCGGGACTGAGAGTGGGGCCGAGGTCGGGGTCAGTGCGAGCGGCTGAGGCGAGGAGCCGGCAAGATGGGCGGGGAGCAAGAAGAGGAGCGCTTCGATGGCATGTTGCTGGCCATGGCCCAGCAGCACGAGGGCGGTGTGCAGGAGGTAACGGGGCCCGGCGGGAGAGGGAGGGACCGGCCTCCCCCCACGTGCCTGGGCTGCTCGCGGCGGTCAGGGGCCCCCGCTGTGGCCTGCACCAGCTCTTACTCCTCAATACTCCCCAGATCTCCGTTTTCCTCCTCCCACCTCCCTTTGCTCTTAATCCTGGTCTCCAGAGCTCCCGCCCCCGCTTCTGCCCCCCTCTACCATCCAGATTTTCACTTTCACCGCCCCCCCCCCAGTGTTTTTCAGGTTTCTCCTCCCATACCTGTTTTTATCCTGATTTTCAAGGCTTCCCTTCTCCTTCTCCCGTTCCTCATCCCTGACTCCCTGTTCTCTCTGCCTCCCCATCCTGATCCCTTCCAGGTCTCTCCCCTCCCCCATTCTAATCTTCAGGTCTCCCCATGGGGTCTCTTCCCCAGACTAATACCCGCCACCGCCTTAAATCCTCTCGGGATTTGCCCCCACTCTATTCCTCCAGCCCGTTCATGATTCCCCATGTTTCTCCTCCGTTTTCCCTTCCTCCAAACTAAGTCCTTCTCTTACTCCTACGTGCCTCCCTGCCCCCCTCACTCTTTGCCTGGGCCCCTCTCTTGCTTTCCCTGGCACTATCCCTGATTTTCTTTGTCCTCCCACAGCCATCATCCCACAGGTCTTATTATTCCCATGACCTTCACTCCCACTCTTTTGTAGACATCCCAGGCTAGCATGGCAGTGAAGTTTTTTCCTTATCTTGGATGAGCGGGAGGCATCACATAAAGGGAACCCTGCTTTTGTGGCCATTGGGGACAGAATAGATAAACACTATTATAAAACATGCCATCTGGTTCTGCAGAGGACAGGGCTGGCTGTGAAGGGCCTGAGCAGGGACTGTGTCTGGATTCAGGTCCAGAAAAAGGTTCCTAGAGGAGGCTTGAGCAGGGATTGGAAGGAAGGAAGAAAGAATGTGTCCTAGCTGCTCTGGGCAAGTTAAAAAATTGAACGAGTCCATTATTATCAGACAAATATTAGAAAGCATTTAGAGGAGTTCTGGCTGTTTAGCCGGTGCCCTCAGCTCTCTCTTTGTGTCTTCCAGCTTGTCAACACCTTCTTCAGCTTTCTGCGACGCAAAACGGACTTCTTCATCGGTGGCGAAGAGGGGGTGGCCGAAAAGGTGAGGTGTCAGGCTTTGGCTCCTCTCCTGGGGCCGGGGCTTAGAAATAACTCATCTATGGACTTGCCTCAGTACTTTCGGGGGCCCTGAGCAGCATCCTACAGGGCTCCCCTTTTGTTTGGGAAAGTTTCATTTGACAGATGTTGTCTGCTTAGTGAGCTATTGAGGATGGCATGGCGAGCCCTTTTCTGGTCAGAGCCCATATGATGACCACGAGAACTTTATACAGGACCTCAGGTGTCTCCTCCTGTAAGAGGAGAGGTCTGCAGAGATCCTAAGGAGCCTTTTGACACTCAGTAGTGATGGTGGCAATTTTACATCTCATTTCTTTTGGGTTTTGTGACTTCAGGCTGAGCTTTCCCAGTATCCCCGATGTAGAGCCATATGGGCCCTTGGGCGCCACCTCTTGTACCCTGGTATTTTAATGTTGAGAAAACTGAGATGAGGAGAGTAGCCCCAGGCTCATTACAGTGCACACCAGCCCCCCACCAGGAAGGGCTTAGAAATCCCCTCCAGGCCAGTCTCTTCACTTTACAGATGAGGCCCAGGGAGGAAACATGAACAAGTAGTAAGGACCCAAGAGCATTTATTGTGGTGTTCTGTGCACTTGGGAAGGTTAGAGAAAACGTATGGTGGGACTTCATAGAGGTCCCTATGGACAGGTCATTACCTGAGCACCAGCGGGATTAACTGATTCACAAAGTACTTCAAGATTTGGTGAGAAAGAATGCTGGCTTGATCTTCTGAGTGTGGGGAAAGAGAGTAAGCAAAAATGCCCCAAATTGAGGGCGGAGTGTCAGGGAAGAGCCTGGGGTCAGAAGAGTCAGAGATTTGAGGGTGGCTGTCAGGTGCAAGAAGATTGGAAGGTGGGGAAGGGCAGGTTAGGAAGGACTTCCATTGCCAAACAAGAGAATTTTATATTTGATCTTGGGATTGATAGGGAGCCACTGGAGTTGATTGAAGTGTGTGTGTTAGGGATGGAAAAAGGGATAGGGGGTGTGTGGTGTGTGTGTGTGTGCGTGCGCGCACACGAGCGCATAAGAGATGAAGAGAAGTGGAGATTGTCAGCCAGACCTGGACTTGAGAAAAATCACTTTGCTGGCTGAGTGGAGGATGAACTGGAATGGGAGAGACTGAAGGCAGAAAGATCACCCAAGTAGTGTAGGTGTATAGTGCGGAGGACCTCCCCCTCCCCCCCAAGGTGGTGGCTGTCGGAGAAGGCGACTTACCTGAGAGATGTTATGAAGATTAGGATCACAGGCCTTGGCAACAGATTGAATATGGTGACTGGGTAGAGATGGAGGATTTGAAGATGGCACCAAGGTGGGAGGCCTGGTAACTGGGAGATGGCTGTGCTCTGAGTAATAATAGGGGCCAAAAAGAAGAGAGCTTTGAAAGAGAGAGTGAGTTCAAAAGCCTGGACACCATCATGGAGAGGTGAGGATTGAGGAAAGGCCATTAGAGTGGACAATTTGGGAAGGATGGGGAGGTCGGCAGCCAGAGGGCTGAGAGAGTGAGATGAGAGGATGGAGATGGGCAGCCAGGTGGTGTGGTAGATGGAGACCTGACCCAGGAGTCAGGAAGACCTGAGTACAAATGTGGCCCCAAACACTGGCCTGGGGACCTAAGTAAGTCACTTCATCCTGACTGCCTTATAGTCTCCCCTCCCCCCAACAAAAAATAGATATGAAAGATCCTGACTGTGGACTTCTTGAGTTTAACTACAAAAGAGAAGAGAGAGAGTCTGACAGTAGGGGTGGATGTGGGTGGCCTAAATGTGAGAGTTTTGGGAGGATGGGGGAGAGATAAGGGTATTATAGGTAAGAAAGAAGCCAGGAAGAGAGGGACTGAAGATTAGTGGAAAGTGGGGCTGGAGAAGACAGGAAAGGTTGGCATCACTTGTATATGTGGTATGCTTTGTCCTGGGGGGTTCACCCGATTCTGTGAAGGAAGAGATGGTGGCAAAAAGCAGCTGACTGGTGTGAGAGGAGGATGGGAGAAAAGGGAGTTCTCAGCAAATGGCTGAGATGATATTTGTTAGTACTTAACTACAAGCTTTTACTGACTTCTACAGTGGTTTAAAGCTTGCTTTGTGGATTCTGCCCAATCTCCTGGCTTTGGACCTTCATGCTTGACTCTTCCTCACTCATAGCTGGCCAGGAAAGTCTGTGAGGAAGCATAGTCTTGGCTTTAGAGCCACACACGTTCTTCCCTTTCCTTGACCTGAGAGTGTAAAATGAGAAGCTAGGAGCTGATGGCTCCTTCCAACATGAAATCTGGAGTCCTGGGGTCCTGCCAAAAGATCCAAAGGCATCATCCCAGGGGCTGAGGAATGGCTCCTCCCTCAGGGGCCAGTCATCCACAGGCATGCTGGTTCCCCGGCTCTGCTCTCTCAAGGACAGGCCCACATTCCCAAGGCTCCTTTGTCCGGCGTATTGAGCATTGGGCATTTTCCACTTTCCCCATGAAATTCTCTGTGCCCTGGTCACATCTCCATCACTGTGCTGGGGCCGGGCCAGTGGGCAGAGGTTCTCTTTACTGGATGACTTGGGCAAGTCTTTCCTGTCTTGTCTTCTGTGTGAGAAGAGGGGTAGCTCTTAAGGCCCTGCTTTGCTTTTTAATTCTGGCATTGTGAATTTCATCTGTTTTCCCTCAGTTCAAATGTAACTCAGACACAAAACTTAGAGAATTTGTTCTGAAAACAGTGTCCAGAAGAGTTTGGGTTCAATCCAGAGTCCTCATATTCTGCTGTATTGGCACCCAGATCTCAGGTTTTGGTGCCCGCCATCATTTCCTTGCTCATCTTTCCCTTGGCTGTTCCCCACCAGACGCCTGGGAGCCCAGCTACCCCTCGCTCTTTGCTTCTGTTACTCTGGTTCTGGCATCTCCTGGCTCTGCTCACTTCAGGCTGCATCAGGTCCTGCGAGTCTCTGAATTCTGTGTGTTCAGCATTACTTCTTCCCTCATCAGAATGTGGCATGTGAACATGTCTTCCCCTCTGTTCAGCAATCTGGTGAGCACAGCTCCATCTTGTTCTTTCAGGCAGCTTCAAAAACATGTGAATTTGTCTTGTTGGAAAGATTTAGTCACATTGGAATAGAGCTCCATTTTTTTCCCCCACATTTTGTGTAGTTTTGAGGAATGGGTTTGCTGCCCTCCCCAACCAATAATGTTGGCTAAATCTTCTTCCCTGTCCAAGTCCCCCATTTCCTTATCTCTGAGATGAGGATAATAGCGGTAGCATGTACTTCCCAGGGTTGTGGGAAGTTATTTTTTTTTTTTTTGGCTAGGCTTTGCTTGGCCCTCCTCCTGAGGCTTAGAAACAGCCCTGTTCCTTGCCCAGATTAGCAGATGGATTGAAGGGACTGGTGACTCTTCGTGAAGTGGGCTTTTCCTGGGCCCTTGTGCTAACTCACCGTCCCCATCCCTCGCAACATCTCCTGGCCCAGAGTTCTCTGGGAGGCCTACAGCTGGAGCCTGGCTGCTGGGCCAGAGTCACAGCCACCAGGGCCAAGGCTTCTGAGGGGAGGATTTGTCCAGAGCAAACAGTCCCTGAGTCTGTGCCATTCTGTGTGGGGGCCACAGCTGTCAGAGCAGATATACTCATGAACCTCTGGCTTTGGTCAGTGATGGACCTGGTTGCTCCAGTTTCTCCCTTTTCCAGTTGATCAGAGTTGTGGCCAAAATGGAGAGACTCTAAAGAGCCATGTCAGAGGATTGGAAACAGGGCCAGTGCTTTGTACTTAGTCATCATAAACGGAGATGAGAAGGAAGCCCCAGGCCCATCTGCTGAGCCAGAGGGAGCAGAGAATGGAAGAAGGGCCCTGGGAGAAAGGAATGGGTGCTGATTTCAGAATGGAGGCATAGGGCATCATCTGGACTGCTGAGAGTGAAAGTGAATGCTGTAAAATTTTAGAGCGTGTTCTCCAGGAGGGAGTGTGTAGGGAACACTTGTAGGGGAGATACCAGGATCAGAAAATAGCAGCTCTACTTTACATCCGGATCAGAGAAGACTTCTTCCTGCTCCAAGCTGACCTGGCTTTTTCCAGAGCACTTTTTGGACTGGCTAGACCTCTCCAACAGGAGGCATTAAAGGGGGAGCAGGATGTCAGTTGGGAAAGATTTGCCTCAGAGTTCTGAGCTCAGAAGTCCAGGATAGATCCTAGTTCATCTGAAAAATAAAAATCTGGGGGCTCTTAGTGACCTGCCAGGTTAGAGTGAGTCAGTGATGTTAGAATGCAGCCTGAAAAGTGACTGGTGCCTCAGGCTACATTAGAAGCCATCTAGAGGCCAGGCCGGGCTGACTGATGAGCTGGGCACTCGGAACCTAGAAGAGGATGCATGGGGGTGCACTGGGGACAGAACAGGCCCCAGGAAGCTGAATGAAAGCAAACTCTTGAGGTATTCAGAAGAGGAGTAGTGGGCTGCCTTGGGGAAGATAGTGATCCTCCTCCACAGGTCCTCAGACAAAGGCTCCATGCAGATTCTTGCTCGGGGAGGCGATCGCTGTGGTCATGGTGGAAGCTGCTCGTCTTACTTTTTTTTCCTTTTTATTTTTTATTTGGAAAAACAAAACAAAACAGAAAAAAAAAGGAAAACAGAAACAAAATACAAAGCAAAGTAAAAGAGAATAATTGTCGTGTGCTTACCAGAACAGGATTCAAAATAGCTAACAAAATTACCAGATCAAGAAAGTCTATATAGTAATAGAAGAAATTATATGGATGAATGCCCATTTTTTCCTTTACTTCCTTATAACTTGTTCTTTGGTTCTCTGCTGCTTACCTTATTTACTCTTTTCTTTTTTTTCCCTCCTTTCATTCCCCACCCCCTCCCAAGCAAGTCACATTTAAGAAAGATTTATGTAGTAGTGTTACCTATTGAACCCATTTCCAATGTGAGTAGGTTTTCAGAACTACAAGCCCTCCCCCCCCTCTAATGTCTGTGTCTTTTCCTCCTTTGCACCTCATTTGTTTTCCCTCATGTTCTGTCACTCCAGGACAATTTTTTTTTTGGATTATATTTTTTCTTCTTGAAGAAGATTCTCCAGAATTCTCCAGATTTGTTGTTTTTCTTATGAGTTGTTTCACATTTTGTTGTATTTTCTCATTCTTTATAATGTTTTGTTATTTCTTGGTCATCTCATAGCTTATAGCTTCACTGGCGTCCCCTTGTTTGATTCTAATTATCAAAGAATTGTTTTCATCTTTGAGACTGTTCTTCCTTTTCTAATTGGTTAATTTTTTTTTAATGTTTTTTTTTTTTTTTGGATGGTTTTAATTTTTTTCTTTAGTTTTTCCTCAATGTCTCTCATTTGATTTTTGAATTTTTTTGGAGTTCTATAAATTCTCTCTGGGCAGAGAACCATTTCATTTTACTCTTTGGGTAGAAGCTTTTTTTTTTTTTTTTTTTTTTTTTTTTTAAAAAAAAGTGTACTCTAAATAAAAACCCCGGTTTTTTTTTTTCCCAAAATTTTTTTTATGGGGGGGGTTTTTTTTTTTTTTGTGGTTTTTTTTTTTTTTTTTTTTTTTTTTAAATAAGAGGTACTAGTGTAAGCATCTCTAATTGGGGGATGGGGATATGGTACCTCAAGCTTCCCTTTAGCTCTCTGCTCTAACCTGGAACTCCAAACCAAGAGCTCCACCCTCCTGCAAGTGCCCACAGCCAGCAGTATCCTTACCCCTCTGCTTCGGCACTCACCGGGTTCTGATTCCTTCTCACCCAGGGCCATGTCCCTGCAGCACGGCTGGGCCTGGCTTTCTTAATCAGTTGAGATTCACTTCATCTTCCTGGACTGGGCAAGCAATCTGGGAAATGAAAGTCTCTATGGTTCCTGCTGAGAGTCCAACCATAACCAGCTACCCCTGAGGGGTCCCCACTTGATGTTTCTGCAGAACTAGCCCAGACATATTTGCACTTCAGACAGATTAATCCTGGACTCCTGTCTTCAGATCTTGGTAGAGTTGTATCAGGAGGACCTCTGTTCTGTCCCAAGTTTTCTTGATTTTTTCACCAGTCTGTGTTCACCCTGAGGTGCAAATTTGTTCTGTTTGTGGGGAAATCAGGAGAGCTTGAAATTTACCAACCTACTTGGCCATCTTCCCAGAATCCTGCTGCCCTTCTTCTTAATAATTGGGTATCCTGGAGATCATACCTGTTTTCTAACTCACTCCTTTTGTTGTTTTTTCAAGGCTCCCTAGTCCTGTTTCCATTCTGCTTCACAGACCACTTCTCCCTCAGTCAAAAGGCAGACCATGGGCCTTGCTCCACTCCTTCCCCATTCTAGACCATGGGATGCCTCTGGGCTGTGGGTATCTCAGGGGATGCCTCAGGACAGGAGTGCTTAAGAGCCACAAAGATGCTTGGAAACATCCCTCACTTTCCTTGGCAGCCCTGGGGCCAACTTGTTCCAGAGCAGAGCCCAAAGCCACACCCCCACCACCCAGAACTCCCAGACTGCTGTGTGGGTGTGGGAGGATAGGAGCCCTTTTGACATCCCCCCTCCTCATTCCTGGACCCCAGATTTCAGACGTCAGCAAAAGGGACACTTGGATCTGTTCCAGCTGTTCTCAGTGCCAGCATCAGGTCTCTGGTATGAGCCTGAATCAGGGAACTCCAGCCCCACTTGAGAAGGCTGCCCGGTGGAATGGCTGTTAGCAGATGTCCTTGTTGGCCCAGCTGCTGAGAGGTCGGGAGGATGAGGTATTTGCTCAGGGCTCCCAGTCCATCATTCAGTAAGCCTTGGGGCCCTAGTATGGAGAATGACTGACTGGGACAACCTGGAGCCTCTGGCCATTGGTGTTGGCAAGTGGGTCGGGTTCAAGGTCCTAGTATAACGTGTGTCTGAGGACCAAGGCACCTATGAGGCAATCTCTTTGCGTGCTGCCCTAGTAGCCATGCAGAGGTGAGTTCCTTTTGGCTCCTATGGGCCAGTAGGGCTCCCACTCCCACCCCAGGCTCATCCTCTTCGTTTGTACTGATGCCCTTTGTCCTGTTCAGGGGGTAGAAGAGGGAAATGGTGGATAGGAGGGTTGATTGGCCCAAGGCCAGAATTCTTGGCAAGGATCTTCCAGGCCTTGACCTTGTAATTCAGCTCCTGGTCTTTCCCAACGGAGCTCTTGACCTCAGCCATGTCCCACCTTCAGCTCTAGCTCCAGGCCATTGAGAGCTGATTTGTGCAAGACAGCTGGTGGTACCCTGGGAGGCCTGCTGGGCCTGGGGTCAGGAAGCACCGAGTTCAGGTCCACCCTTTGACACTTTACTAGCTGTGTGGCAGGTTTCCTCAGCTGTGAAATGGGGATAATCACCGCACCTGCCTCCCAGGGCTGAAAGGAGCAAAGATGATCTTTGTAAAGCCCTTGGCATGGTATCAGGAGCAGAATTATCACCATTGCTATTCTCACCATTTGTTGGCCTTGGCATTTGGGTGGTAGCTCCAGGAGAGAGGTTTAGTCCAAGGCAGGGACTTGGGGCTGAGCTGATAGGGCAGGAAGGTGGCTCAAGCAGGTGCATCCCTCCTGGGCACTCAATATCGCCTGGCTTGCTTTGCCATAGCAGGCCCACTGTTCTTTTCCTTGAGAGATTGCTGCCACCCTTGCCTTGGAACCTGGAAACCCCAGGCCTCTAGGTGTTGGGTTCTCTCTAGAGGAAAACCCAGGGGACTGTGTAGGTGAGGAGGTAGGGTCTGACCTGTAGAGTCTCCTTTAGGATCACCCCTCACAGATGGGGGAGAGGACATGATCCTCCCCGGCCTGGGCTACAGGGACCATCGTACAGAATGTCACAGCTGGAATTAAAACTCAGGCTACACAGGAGGGGAAAGCATTGGCTTTGAATCCCAGCTCTGCCATTAGTTCTCCGTCGAGTGTGGGCAAGTTTGAATACTCAGTTTCCTCATCTGTAAAATGATGGGGTGGGTTTTATGACCTCTTAGTTATCTTAGGTTTGGGGGGGGGGTCTTTGTCTTTAAAGGGCTAGTGCAAAGGGGAGTAAACCCAAGGGTGTCCAGAAGAATCAGTGCTTGCCATGGATTTGTTTGTTTAATTTAATTGGAAGGTGCTTTGAAGTAGAGCTGGACAGGATCTTACTCAGCTTTGAGTCGGCAGAGCTAGATTGTGGAAACTTAGAACTCTCAGTGCCCTCATTTTCCAGAGAAGTAAGGCCTGGAAAGGGGAAGCTGTTTTAACTAAGGTTATGTGGCCACTTGGTGGCCAAGCGGGGCCTTGACCCACATCTAAGCTCCTGCCACTGCACCCACAGCTCTTCTACCTTCCCAGCTTTCCCTCTCTTGGCCATCTCATCCTTTTGAGTGATGATTTAAAGAAAGATGACTCTTTAGTCTCATCATTTCCAGGATGATGGGAGGAAGGGCAGCCTCTTTTGCTGTCCAAGGAGTGGCAACTCAATCAGGAGTCCTTTCCCTTGGAAGCAGGGAAGGCGTTTGTATAGCTCCTTTTCACCTGGAGAGAGAAGGTTTTAAGGAAATCCCCTGTGGGTATGAGCTGGCAGTGCCCTAAAGTTGGGCCTCCTAATCCTTGAGGTGTTTACCCAGGACTTCCTTGGGGCACCTAGTACACCTTTGTATCCCACACAAGAAGCTCTTTCCCCAACATGAGTATGGTTCTGCAGTTTCAGAAGTCATTAGCAGTGGGTGACAATTCCCAAGGCCCACAGGAGAATCACATCCTGTGACTCGAAATATTAAATGGCTGAACACCAACCGGATGCTCTGCCATTTGTATCTAGTTGAGGACAACCTGTTCTTTCAGCCTCTTTTTGTTTTTGTTTCTTTTTAGCCTCTTTCTTTTTTGTAGAAGGATTCAGTTCCCTTGTGATCAGGTTCTTAGATATCAGACAGGGTTTCTTCTGTGGCTCGATATGGTTGTTGAAACTTTTCCTACATTAGGAAGGAAGGTAGGAAGAAAAGGAAAAGCTTGAGCAAGCTGCTCGAATCCCAACTTCATTCTGGGAAGGATCTTATCTGACTTGGATGAGTTTTGCTGTTCCCGTTCTAAGGGCCCTCCCACCCTTGACATTGTGTGTTCTCAGATTTAGACTGTCCTGTATGAGATGGTTGGGGACAGGGACATGCAGAGACTCTGGGATTTGAGCTGGGCTTGGATTGGCTGGGAAGAAAGGCAAGACTGGGATGGGAGAAAGTTAGAGCCCTTAGGAAGGGTCCTTTGGGTACCAGGACACTGATGCGGGAGGAGGCACAGGAGGGGGGGAGCTCCAGTCTCCCCTATCTCAGGCATCATGCCTAGCCTTTCTCCTTCAGCTCATCAAAGAGACCTTCCGCCACCACAACCAGTTGGCCCAGAAGGGGCGGCAAGAGAAGCAGGCGCGGCAGGAGGCTGAGCGGCGAGAGAAGGCCGAGCGGGCAGCAAGACTGGCCCGGGAGACCCAGCAGGAGGCTTCTGGGCCCCAAATCAAGGAGCTGACGGATGAGGAGGCAGAGAGGCTCCAGCTGGAGATCGACCGGGTGAGGCTGGGGCCTGGGGCCTGAGGCCTAGTGCAGCGTGTGTGGGCAGCTGGGCAGGGGCAGTTGGCCACACTCTGCTTGGTTTTTTTTTTTTTTTTTCCATAGAGGAAGGGCAAGGAAAACAATCAGAAGGGGGACGGACCAGCTCAGCCCTTGAACAGCTCTTCCAACTCCGATGGGAAACAGGTAAAGTCTCAGCTGGGGCCCCCCAGGGTGCTCTTACTGGTGGATTTCTCTTCCACTGTCCCCTTTCCTAACTCACTGGAAAGAGCCGCCTTGGCCATGACAGGAGCTTTCTGTTTCTTCTGCCAGGAACTTTAGGCAAGTCACTCTCCCTGGTGAGGGCTCCATCTTCTCATCTGTCACATGGAGAGCATTCTAGCCCCTCTTTTCCTAGGTCTATCATGAGCACATGAATGTAGTTGATTTTAAAGACCTTTTAAAAACTGTAGCTGAATCCTGGGGGAGCAGCTGGCAGAGTGGGTGGAGAACTGGACTCAGGCTCTACTTCCCACCCCTAGGCACACCTCTCAGGGTTCAGGGCAGGTTGGCCCGTGGAGGTAGAGAGTTTCTGTACCATGAACTTGCAGAAGGTCTCTCGTATCCCAGTGGGCAGGGGGATCTTGGAGCCTCTCTACCAGAGATGGCTGCCCTGGCATGCAGAAGTGGGGTTGGCTAGGGCCTGCGTCAGGTCTTTGTCAGCTTGGTGGGTCTTGCCAGGCTGGGCACCAAACAGTGGGACCTTTCAGAACCCCAGGCTGGCTCGGCTGCAGTCACTGTTGGGAGGTGGGCCTGTCCCCCCACAGATGCCCGACTCCGGACCCAGGTCTGGTTCTCAGCTGACCCCGGGGGCTGGGCCCAGATCCTGGTGCTTCCCTGGCTTCCTGGCACCACATGGACCAGCTGCCTCCTTTCCCTGAGACCTTCCCAAGGGGGGTGAGGGGGATGGAGAGACAGGCAGAGTCTGGAATCCAACCTCTGGTTCTGAGCAGGAGGATGACGACGAGGAGGAGGAAGATGAAAAGGACAAAGGGAAACTGAGGCCTAATGCAGGCAACGGAGCCGACCTCCCTCACTATCGGTGGACGCAGACCCTGTCCGAGCTGGATGTGAGTGGTCAGGGAGGAGGGTGTGAGGAGGAGGGTCCTTTGTAGCAGGGAGGTCTCACCTCTGTGTCCCCCGCAGCTGGCCGTGCCCTTCCCCGTGAGCTTCCGGCTGAAGGGCAAGGACGTGGTGGTGGACATTCAGCGCCGGCATCTGCAGGTGGGGCTCAAGGGGCAGCCCCCCATCATTGATGGTGAGCTCTGCAATGAGGTCAAGGTGGAGGAGAGCTCTTGGCTCATTGAAGACGGCAAGGTGGTGACGGTGCACCTGGAAAAGGTAGGGCTCCAGCAGCTGTCACCCACAGGGAGGGGATCAGGCTGAGGAGTCAGAAAGGTTGGAGGCTGAAGAAGCAGGGGGAGGAGGGCAAGAATTGGGGAGGACTCCCCCTAGAGTGTACTTCCTGTGAACAACCCACCCTGGCTCCCCCCAGATCAACAAGATGGAGTGGTGGAGCCGCTTGGTGTCTAGTGACCCTGAGATCAACACCAAGAAGATCAACCCAGAGAATTCTAAGGTGAGCTAAGCAGTTGGGCGTCTGGGTCAGGGCTGGCATTGGGCCCAGGGGGGATCAGACTGGGGGCACTCATCCTCCTCCTCCTTGCCTGCCTCCTGTGCCAGCTGTCCGACCTCGACAGTGAGACCAGAAGTATGGTGGAGAAGATGATGTATGACCAGCGGCAGAAATCCATGGGTCTGCCGACCTCCGAAGAACAGAAGAAGCAGGAGATTCTGAAAAAGTGAGTGGCATTGGGGATGCTCCCAGGGGAGGCCTGTGCTGAGCTGGGTCCACGGCAGCTGGCGGCCGCCATCTTTATGCTTTTACAGCGTTGCCACACCCACGGAGGCATCTCTAGGGCAAGGCCAATGCCGGGGTAACTCGGAGTCATTGCCGCACCCTTGGGAAGGGGGCTGGTGGCGGCACCTTGGTTTCAGGCTGGTCCTGACTCTCCCCCGCTCCCTCTCTCCCCCCTAGGTTTATGGAGCAGCATCCAGAAATGGACTTTTCCAAAGCCAAATTCAACTAGCACCTTGGCACCCCCCGACTTTCTCTCCTTTGGGATCCTCTGCCCCTCCTCTCCCTTGCCTGACTTCTCGGGACACCTTTTCCCCCTGGAGAAGGGATTGTAATGCAGGGACCCACACAGGACCCCTGGCTCTAGGGTGGGCTTTCAGCCCTAAAAGTATCTCCCCGGACTGATCCTGGAGCCTCCAAGGTGGGAGGAGAAAGAAGCTTGTAATCCCTACTCTGCCTGTTACAGAAGTAAAAGATCGTTTGACCCTGGCCTCTCGTCTTTCTCTTAACCTCTTCTGGGGTACCTGCTGATAAAAGGTGGGATGTACCCCCTTTGGCCCCTGCTGTTGCAGAAAGGCTAAGCACCTGAATGGGGCTGGCACAGGCTCCTCTGACCAGGGCTAGGCCCCTGCCCCTGAGGCCCTGGGTAAAGTCCAGCTCTGAGGCCCCTTGTTTGTTCCCCTACAGGGAGCCAAGGTCTTTGGCTGTGCCCAACGGATCTGGGGCCAATGCCCTGGCAACCAAAGGAGGGGAGGCCACAGCGGCCCGCCTTGATTGAGAGCTGTGGGGCCCTGGGGATGCTTCAACCGGGCATTGGGTTGGGACCAGAAATGTCAGCTCCAGGCACCTGTTAGACTTGCCCAAGTTTTCAAAGTGTCTCTGGTGGGCCCTGGGGATGTGGGCCCATTACTCTGTTGGGGGAGAAGTTCATTTCCCAACTGATATTTCATACAATAACTTGCTCCAGGTCACCTCATTTTCTTTTCCCTGAAGGGAAAGATTTTGGGTACATGGGTCAGATCCCTCTTCCCCAACCTTGGCAGTGCTGGCCAGGCCTCCCCAAGGCCATTGGAACAGGTGTTTGCTTCAGGTGACCTTACCCTGCCCAGGCAGGAAAAAACTAAACCCTGGCACCCAGGAGTTTTCAGGTCAGCACTGGGAGTGGGCACAGGCCCTCCCTTGTCTCCCCCCTCAAGCCCTAGGACCCTAGGGTAGAGTTGGGAAACGGGAATACCTGCTCCAGGCCCACCAGCCATGTGGCAGGTTCCCTCCTTTGATGCCCCAGTACCACCAGGACCTCACCCAGCGCTGAAGCCCAGAGAGACCCTAAGTTAACTCCAGTTTGGTGTGAACAATTAGTCAACAACTTTATTAATATCATACAAGCTTCTTGACCAGGTTTAGTCCAAGTTGCACGTGTTAAGCAGAACCAACTGAAGTATACGGAGCTGGCAATAAGAACCACTGGATCTCTTGCATGGTCATAGTCACAGGACCCCAGATGAATTTGTAAGCCCCCCCCCAAAACTAAGGCCCCTTAGTTTAGGAGAGCTAGGAAGTCAAAGGTGGGAAAAACACAAACCGAGCCCTTTTTGTAAGTAATTGCAAGTGGGATCCTGATGTGTAACCACATAGCAAGAATCTTTGGCCAAAAATAACCAAACCCACTTGATCCACTAGGAAGGCAGAAAGCCCTGGGAGCCTGCAGGGCCCTGGGACTTGGGAAAGGAAACAGAGACCCCTTCCCTGAAGAGAAGCTCTTGGGGATCAGGAGAAAAGCCCTGAAAACTGAGTGCTTCCGGCATTAGGAAAGTAGTTGTCATCGTGGGAAAGAGGGCAAATAGCCGGTATACCAGTAGGAGGGTGGTAGGAGTTCTCACACCCCCAAAGGCCTTTCCAGTCAGTCTGTAGCCAGTATAAGAGCCGGAATCCGTCTCCAGAACGATTTAGGTGGTGACCCACACTAGAGGGAGGAGAATTGTTCATGGGGCCCATCTGTCCTGCCTGCAGTCCCAGGAGGCCCCCCGAGGGTTGGGGTCGGGGTTAGCAATACACTTGGAGCAAGGGTGCCCCTGAGGAGTCTGTCTCAGTTCCCTGGAAGGAAGAGTCGTGGCTTGGTGGGTAACCTGAGGAGGAGAGAGACGGGCAAAGTGAGATTCAGGATCCAGAACCTACCCCAGCTCCCACAGAGAGCCACAGGAGAGGAGCTGGCAAAGCAAGCCAAAGCCCTGGGGCCTGCTGCTCCTCTGGGTTTCAGTTTCCCAATCCTTCACGGGGCCCAGATAAATAATTCTTCTGGTCCAAGAGGGGTGAACAGGAGCAGGGCCAGGCCTGTCTGTATTCTGGAAAGCTCCATCTCTCCAAATCTGTTTCCCCTGGGCCCACATGCAGGACCACGGCTGCTAGTGGGACCCTTCCTCTTGGTCCTTCCCTCCTGAGGCTGCCAACCTCAAAGTGCTACACGCTGAACCCAGAGATAAGGTTCTTTTTATCCAAACCCTCCACTGTGGAGAAGAGGCTGACGCTCCAAGATCTTAGACTTGAGAGCTGGATAGGACCTTGTTCAACAACCTCATTTTCTAGATGAGAAAATGGGCTTAGAAAGGCTTGGACAAAGTCGAAGAGGTCCCGGGGGCAGGGCTGGGGGTAAATCAGCCTTTGAACTCCAAAACCCTCATGATTCTTGGTCAAAACCCCAACCTGAAAGGGCTGAGCTCTTCCCTAGCTGCCTACAGTACACTCCCCACTGATCCCATGTTGGGCTTCCAGACCTGGAGTTCCATAGGGCCTCAGTTTTCGGGCGATGGCATCTGATGTAGTTTCCTGGGATATCTGCACAGTCAGCTCTGAGAAAGAAATGATAGGGCATCTCAATCTCCAAAGTCCCAGGGCGGGTTTAACCCAGAGAATACAGAGGGGGAATCTCCCACATTAGAACATCTCCAGTGGGGGTGAGGGACTAGACCTGATGAGCAGAACCAGGCACAAAAGGTGGGAATTGCAGAGGAGGGGAGGATCCCCTCCCAAAGTGGAGTGGGCAGTGGGGGCTGGGCTGCCCCATCACTAGAAGGGGATGATGATGTTCTGCCCCAGCAGGTTGGCCTCTGAGCTCCCTTCCTATCGTGGGGAGCTCGCTTCCCACCCATGCGGGCTCCTCAGGGACCTAGGCTACTTCTACCAGATCTAGACCAAGTTGGTGAAGGCAGAGAGCCTGCCAAGGCTGGAGTAGCTGCAGAAAAATGCCGGAGGAAAAGAGCTTGGGGGTGGAAGCTAGGAACCCTGGTTCTAGACTTGGTTTTACCATGTAACTTCATCACCTTGGTTGAGTCAGATGATCCATGTGGGTCCTGATCTGTGGAAAGGGGCTAATAACTGCCCTTCACAGGGCTGTTAGGAGAGTCTTAAAGTGTTAGAACTTTGCAAATAAACTTAAAGACGACATAGCTGAGGAGTGAGAGGAGGAGAAGCCCAGGAAAGACCCTCTGGCAAGAGAAGGCAAAGACACCCTTCTGGCTGCTGTACAAGCATACCAGTACCTCCATCTAGCTCATTTCTGCCTTTACTCCGGTCCCTTTCTCAGTCCGTGCACCCTTGGGCAGTCACTCTTCTGCTTGTGGATTTTCCTTCCTATGGCTCCAGTTGGGATTCTTCTGCCTGGTCCTATTGCCTCCTGTTTGCTCCTCACCAGGAGCCTGGGTCAGTAACTGGCCCCGATTCTCACCTCTGGGCCCGCCTTTGCTATTCTGTGCCTGGAACCCTTCCCCTTTGGCTCCGCCCCCAGTGTGGGCACCCCAAATGCAGACACCCAAGAAGCCTCTTCTCCTGCCTGGCTTTTGGCAGAAACCTTTTGCTCATTTCCCAGCACTTCTGGGCTCCATGACAGACTGAAGAGAGGACATTTGGTCCGGGGCCCAGCTTCCTAAAGTGGGGGTCACAACCCCATAGGGGGTCTGGTGCCTGAATGTGAGGGTTGCAAGACTGATTTCTCATCAGCAAATGTTGGAGCTATGTCCTTACATAGCCAGGGACACACAAGTGAAAAGGGAACAAGTGAGAGGGGCCCTCCCTGCTCTGGGGCTCCCCTGGGCCTCGCTTTGCAGGAGGAGACCGGCCGAGAGGCCGGGGGGAGGACGTACCGTCCTGGCTGAGGACCGAGGCCACCATGGTGTCGGTGCCGCTGTCGGGGGCGGGCCCCCGGCTCAGGCGGCTCTCGGAGGGGGCGGGCGGCCGGTTGCGGCTCTTGCGGGTGCTGATGCGGATGATGCCCCGGACCAGGCGGCACTCGGCGTCCTGCTCGTCCAGGTGGTAGTCCTGCGTGATGCTGCTGATGAGGTCGGAGATCTTGTTGGTCTTCTCCAAGAAGACCGTGTCCGAGGTGCACTTGGCCAGCTCGTCGATCTGGTGCATGCTGAAGAGCTCGGTCAGCTTCTTGAAGATGAGCACGTCGATCTCCCGGCTGCTCATGGAGCCCCCGTTCATCTCGGACAGGTCCAGGTCCGACTCGTGGAAGGAGTAGTACTCCTCGGAGCTGCGGGGGCTCCCGCCCAAGGTCCCGGGCAGGCTGCGGCGCGTCGGCTGCTCGGCCAGCGGCTCCTTGTAGCACGAGTCGCTGTCCAGGGCCGAGGCCGGGGCGCCCCGGTACGTGTACACGGGGATGCCTTTCAGCTTCACATCAGGGTAGCTGAAGCTGCTGCCGATGGGAGACTTGAAGCCGCCTCTGTCTTGGCGGCTGGGAGAAGCCACGGCCGGGCTGGTGGGGGGCGGGCCGCCGTTGTGCTCCTTGCCCCAGGCCTCCTCGGGCGAGGGCTCCGAGGGGCCCAGCGCGGGCAGGCAGGCCTCGCAGCTGCGCACGCAGCCCCCGCAGCGCTGATAGCAGGCCCGGCAGCGGCGGAAGCAGAAGACGGCCTTGCACAAGTTCCACACCCACGGCCGCGGGAGGCAGCAGCCGGTGGTGTCCAGGGGGGCCTCGGCCGAGCCCGAGATGAAGGTGATGCTCTCGGACTCCCGGGCGCCGGAGTCCTTGGGGCCGGGCCGGCGTGCCCGGCGGGGGGTGGCTGGCTGGGCCAGCCGGCGGCCCGGCTTGACTTGGGGCGTCACTGCGCTGTACACCTCGAGGCGGGCCTCCCGGGGGGAGACGCCTGCAGCCCGCTCCCACGAAGCGGCCTGGCCGGCCCGGGGAGGGCAGGACGGCGGGCGATGTCCGGGACGCCGGCCGGGCATGGCTCACCACATTACAGGTGCCTGGGGGGGCAGCGAGAGGAGTGCTGAAGGGCCCCCTTCCCCTCCCTCTCCTGCTTGGGCAAACAGCCGGCCCCCTCCCAGCACCCTCGGCTCCTTGCCCAAGGCCTGCAGAGGGATGGGAACCCCGCAGAGACCCAGAACAAGTCCCGGCAACCTTTGCCCCCCACTCACTTGGCCTGTGCCCTCCCTCCAATCAGGCCGAGGAGACCAGGTTGGAGGCCGCTCTGGGAGCCATTACCTCTGTCCGGTTCCTTCTGGGGTAGCAGGCGTGGAGCTGGGCAGGAGGGGGCTCGCCACCCTGCCTGTGGTCACCTGGAAAGGGAGCTCGAGCAGCTTCCACACTCTCTCCCCTCCCCGGCGCCTCTCTCTCTGGAGCTCCAAAAGGTTGGCTGGTACGTCTGCCCAGCTTGGGGCCTGCCCATGGCAGCCTCTCTCACACACCCTGCCCAGGAGCTGACAACAAATGCCTCATTTTCTAAGCAGCCCAGAGAGCCCGGGCCCCGGGCCCCCCCCCCCCCCCGTGCCCACTCCCCCGGGGAGCTCCCGGCCCAAGCAGGATCAGGGCTCCCAGGGACACCCAGGCCCAAGGGCATGAGACATTCACTAGTCACTGCAGCCCGGGGCCCGCCCCTCCCACCTCCCTCCTCTGACTCCCTTCTGAGGTGTCAGGAACCTAGCCCCGGCCACCTCACAGGACCGGCTGGCAGGAGGGAGGGGCGCCCAGGCACTCTGCCCATCCAGGGAAACCCCAGTCTCCCCGAAGGAGAGCTTCAGCCCTGACCTGCGTCTCCAACAGCTGTAAGTCCTTCTATTTCAAATAGGATAGTAACGGGGGGAAGCACTGGCACAGAGCCTGGCATCCATGCCTGTTCCCTTCCCTTGGGAGACATCTCCCACCAGTGCCCCAACCTCCTTCACTCCCCCCACCCCCAAGCCTTCCTGACTCCCTCGTCCCTGCCACCGGCTCTGCCCACTCTGGGGGGCTGCAAACTTCACAACCAGAGTTAGGAGCCTTTCTGGTTCTGCGGTGACGGCCCCCTCCCCTCCAGGCCCCGGGCCCCCCACTCGCATCCAAGAGCCCCCTACCTGGTTCCCTGAACTTCTCCCAGATCCAACCCGTTCGACGCCAGGGAAATCTGGGTTTTTCCTTTTTTGGAGGCGTGGGGTTAAATGACTCACCTGATGTCCCCCGGCTGTCTTTCACCAAATATCGCTGCCCTGTCGCTCACGACCCTCTCCTTGAGCCCCTGTCGCCCACCCCAAGGCCTCTGGCCCCAGCCTACCTTCCCAGCCTTGATGTTCTCTGCCCGCTTTTATGTTCTCCACGCTGTGGCCTGGCCAAGGCCCTTGCTTGTTCCTACCTACAAGGGCAGTGAGACAAACATTGGTCCCCAGCCCCGTCTGCGCCTCCGCTCGGGCTGCCCCCCTTAGCCAGGGTCTCCTTCCCACCGACCCACGAGCACCGTGGGTCCAAGCAGCCTTCCTGCACTGACCTCAGGGTCACACTGTTGTGGGACCTACATCTTCCTGGCTTTGCTTCCACTTTCTTGGCCTTCCGTTTTCTGCCCACAATCCTGGATGGGGCCAGGCCTTTGGCTTCAGTGGGTCCCCCTCAGCACCCTGAATTGGGGGGAGGTAAAATGGTCAGATGAGCAAAAGCGTGAGCGGAGCGGCCTGTGGGCCAAGTGGACCTGTCACTGCCGCATAAAGCGTCGGCCCGGACTGCTGAAAACGACAGCCTCCTTCCCGTTCTCCCCAAACCCCTCTTTTTGCATAGATCGAGGCGAGAAATTTCTGCTTTCAAGTCCTGGCCACATAATCTTTCCCCTTAATCCCAGGGTCGCTTCCTTGTACAAAGGCAGCCAATGCTTGATCTTTGGGGCGCTTAGCAATTGTGCATTGGCCCATTCTCACTGATGAAGCCTCGATCCGCCTTCGGGTTAGTCGGGGGAGGCCGGGGTCTCCCTGCCCTTTCTCTGATTATGAGCTCACTGCCGCACCTTTGATTTCAAGAAGGGGAAGCAGCCCAGCTCCTCCCCTCCATCCCGGGCACTTGGGACATGCCTGCAGAGGCAATTGGCCTTTAGGTCTTTATCCCACCTCTCATCCTTCCTGTTCCACCTGGCTAGAACAGAAAGGATACTCTGACCTTCCTCCCTCCCAGCAGGGGAGGCAGGTGTGAAAACAGAATTTGTTGCCATTAATAAGGCTGCGTATTGACTCAGAAAACCACATTTCCCCATAATCTAGGTTCTATTATGCTTTTTATCTTGGTAAATATTTCCTAATTACATTTTAATCTGGTCCCCAGAGCACTCAAGATAATATACCTTTCTTGGCCAGTACTTTTTGACATCTCTGTTTGAGGGGGAGTGTTGAGAAATTTCCACTATCCTCCTCTCTACCCCAAATGGGATATGTGTATGTACATACATCTATGAATATATATGTAAATATAAATTTAAATATAATTTGCATATGTAAGTTTCTTACAGAAATTGTTACATTTGTTGTACTTCAAGTGATTAATGAATAAGCATTTATTAAAGGCCCATTGCATGCCAGGCTCTGTACCAAGCTTCTGTCCTTATTCCCTGACACATAATAGGTGTTAAAGAAATACTTATTGAATGAGATACTATAGGTATCATTATTCCCATTTTACCAATGAGCAGACTAAGGCAGAGAAAGGGAAGTGATTTGTGATAGTAAAACAGCTATGAAACCACTCAGACTCAGGATTTAAATGTAGGTCTTAGTAAATGCATGTCCAGATCTCTACCACACCGTCCCTTGTATAATTAATTGATAGTTTATCAACCATTAAGTGTCTACTGTATGCCAGCTATCACACTAAACTGGGGATACAAGGAACAGCAAAAAAACAGCTCCTACTTTCAAGGAGCTCCCAATCTACTAAGGGAGACGCAGTGTAGACACATACATACAATACACTATGGACAAGGTAAACTAGAAATAATCAGTAGAGGGAAAGCACTGGGATTAGAAGGGATCAGGAAAGGCCTTTTTGGAGAAGGCAGACTTTTTGCTGGGGCTTGAAGGGAAGCCAGGGAGAAGAGATGAGGAAGAGCAAGAGCCCTCCAGATGTTGGAACGAGCCAGTGAAAATGCGCATGACTCGGAGGTGGGCAGTCTTGTTTGAGGAACAGCAAAGAGGCCGATGTTACCAAAGAGGGGGGAAAGGCGGAAAAAAGACTGAAACAGCAGAGCAGGGGGAGTGATGAAGAGCTTTAAAAGCCAAATGGAAGATTTTATAAGTTCTATGGAGACACTAGAGTTTATTGGGGGGTGGCAGGGAGAGAGAGAAAGATGAACATGATACCCACATCGTAGGCCTGTGTGACTGGTAGGATGCTAGTACCTTCAACCATAGCAGGGAAATTAGAAAGAAGGGAGGCTTTGGGGGAAAAGTGAATTCCTTTTTTGGACACACTGAAGATCTATGATTAGAGGAAGGGCAAGACTTTGAGAATCATTACCGTGGAGGTGATGGCTGAATCCAAGGCCTCCCGGGGCCGCCCAACGCCAACAGCCAACTAGTGTGACCTACACCGGGAAGCAGCTGTCAGATCCTAAGGAACGGCGCAGGAGGGAACAGCTTCCAGGAGAATGAGGGTGGAGAAAAGGCCTTAAATTTAGCCTTTAGGAGACCTTTAGTAAATTTGGAGAGAGCCACTTTGGTGGACTGGGGAGGCTGCAAGAGAACTGGGAAGAAAATAAGAGGAAAGGAGAGGGGCCATTTGTGGCAGGTGGTCTTCTCAGAGTCCCGGCTCAAAGGGGGAAGAGATATGGGATGATGTCTGCTGGGGTTTTTTCAGGGTAGGGGAGACATGGGTGTGCTTATAGGCAGTAGGGAAGTAGAAGAGAAATGAGAGGGGGTAATCCCGTGGAGGAGATGGGATAATGGCATCATCTGTGCTTGCAGAAGGGGGAGCACTGGGAAGGACACGGGAGAGACCATGTGATGGAGCAGATGGCAGAGGCCGTCTCGAGTGATAGGAGATGAAGAGGTAAGAATAGAATTGTGGGTGGGTGGGAGATAGAGATTGAGTGCACCTCAAAGATGGTGGTAGGAGGAAGAGCCTGGATGTAGCAACAGAGAGCGAGGAATAGTCTAACTACCCTGTTGGGGGCATGAGTAGAAGGGCAGCCAGTATGGAAGGGATGACCACCCCGGCTCCCAGTGTAGTACAGTAGAAAGGCACTGAACTCAGTGATGCTACAAACAAGCTGTGGGACCCGAGACGACTCCAAGCTCCTTTCCCAATTTTAAAATTAGAATGATCTTTACATTCTAGCTCAGAGTATTGCTGTGCTATCGGAAGGTGAGCTGGTACTGTGTCCTTGCCATCACTTTTCCCAGCCCTTCTGAGGTTTTAAGAGTGTTTTCAGCTCTAATGAGAAGTCAGCCAAGAGAAAGGTACTTGGGATTGCACCAGATGATCTCTGATTCTGCTTTTGAACACCACTTCCCCATCTGGAGTTTCCTGGCCTTCTTCAATTTCCTTTGGGATTTTTTTTCCTCCTGCAGGAAAGGATGTAGAAGGATGGAAGGGGTTTGGGGGCAGGAGGTGCTGAATGCATTTACTCAAACCAATGTAGTAGGAAAAGACAAGCTAGCCCAGTATAAGGTCTCAGTTACAAACTTATTCTGTGATCTTCACCTCAGCCTCAGTATCCCCATCCATTAAATGGAGAAGTGTCTGAAACACCAGAGAGAATGATGGGAAAGCATTTTGCTAAGTGCATGTGAGTTCGTTCTATTTGCTCAGGGATCTGGATGATCACATTAATCTTCCTTAAATAATGGAGAAACAAAGATGGGAGTAGCAATGCCTTAAGAATGGTGACACTGACGCAGTGCTCCCTGCGAGCCTGACGCAGTGCTCAGAGCTCACAATTATCTCATCTGATCCTGACAATAACTCGGGGAGAACGGGGCTCTTCTTCTGACAGAGGAGTAAATGGAAGCAGAGACTTGTGCAGGGGCACATAGCTAGTAAGTGTCTGAGGCTGGATTTGAACCCAGGCCTTCTCCATTCTGAGCCTGGTGTGCCATGTTAATACTCACGTTCTCCCCAACCAAGGTGGTATATACCCTCCCTCATCTCTCCTAGAACCTGCTCCCCACCTTTAATTAAAAGCCCATTTACTGGCTACATCAGTTTAGCCAAGGCACCTGACATCCTTGGTTCCCCCCTCGAGGGAGCTAAGGACTTGGACTAGATGGTGATTTGGGGTCCTTTACAAGTCTGAATCTGGGTACAGAGAGCACTGTGCTTGGTTCTGGGGGCACCTCCCCTGACAGCATCGATGTCTTTGATTCCTCTGCTAGGTTCTCAGCTAACACAGCCCTGGCCACTAGAAGCAACAGCAATTCCGATTGCCTCAAAACTGGGGGCTCCGTGTGCCGGCTCCCCATCAAGCAAGGGAGGGCAGCTCATCGCCCCAGCCCAGCTTGGACAGGTCAGCATGACCAGGGCAGATGCCCAGGCCTGGAACAGCCTCCATTCTTTCCACCACACCTGGATAGCCATAGTTGGGGGAGGGAAGGGCAGTGGGAGCCAATTGTTATCACCTGACCTTCAGACAGGGTCACTTGCAGAGCATTCCACCTGTATTATATTTTATTTAATCCCCACTACACTCTTAGAGAGCTATTATGAGTACTGTCTCTATTTTACTGATTAAAAAAAATAATAAACTTTCAGAGGGAGGGAGGAAAGAAACATATTTATGAAGCATCTCCTCTGTGCCAGGCCCTGCACTGAGCATTTCACAAAGAGCCTCATTTGATCCTCACAACAACTCTGAGAAGTATCTCCATTTTACAGATGGGGAAACTGAGGCCAAAAGAGGTTAAGTGATTTGCCCAGATTTACACAGCTAGTAAGCGTGAGGCAAAATTTAAACTCGGCTCTTCTTTCTGCCGTGTCCACCACTCTGTTCACTGACTTGTTCATTGTCTAAAGTGGCTTTTGAATCCAGGCCTTTCTAACTCTAGATCTGGTTCCTCAACACTGCCTTTCCAAGGGATGATCATAAATCTCAGTTTCCTTCCCACAATGATGACCTCATCTAGGTGGCTGCTGTTAGATCTGGAGTCAGGAAGACCAAAGTTCCAATCCTAGCTGTGTGACCCTGCCTCAGTTTCCTCATCTGTAAAATGGGGATAAGAATAGCATTTATCTTCTAGGGTGGTTGTGAAGATCAAATAAGCTCATTATAAAAGGCTTTGCAAACCTTGAGGTGCTATAAAAATGCTATTATTATTGTTATTATTGGTCAGCCATCCTGCCTTCAGCTCCTTAGGCTGGGAGAAGCATCCCAAAGACAAGGGCTCTAACTCTGCCCTCATCCTGGGGCCTCCATGGGGACATCAATATTCTTCCTTCATTCCTGGCTCTATTTGTCATCTGCCATGAGTTTAAATCCAGGCTCCCAATCCAGAACTCAGACTGGGCAGAGCTGAGGTCTGACTGCACACACTTTGCCCCTTGCCTCCCTCCGGTGGTAAACCCTCAGCTAAGATGCCACTTTATCAAC
The DNA here is from genome assembly GCA_023553655.1 of Myrmecobius fasciatus. NCBI lineage: Eukaryota > Metazoa > Chordata > Mammalia > Dasyuromorphia > Myrmecobiidae > Myrmecobius > Myrmecobius fasciatus. Next base: position 56,127 of record JAJPUD010005801.1, read on the forward strand.
ATTGATTTATTTAACTCTCTTCCCCCATCCAGACTCCTAGGGTCTGCCCTACTCCTCCAGGCAATCCCTTCAGCTCTCATCACCTCTTCCCTCTCTCACCAGTAGTTTTCACAGATAATGGTCAATTAATGAACAGATGCAGAACTTCCTTTTCCCATCAGCTAGCCCCAAACCCTCAAGTGCAATAAGGCTGGACCCTTGTTTGTCAGCGTGCTTGAGCCCCAGGACCTGCTTCAGCTGCTCTGTTCTCCCCCTCCTCCTCTTCCCCCCCAGATCTTCAGCCTCCTTGCTGCCTTTACGGGGGGGGGGGGGGCTTCCAATGCCAACAATGTACTTCGTGCCATCTCAGCCTCGTGGGATCCCCAGTGTCTGAAGACAACCTAAATGCCATCTTTGCTGTCACTTCCCCTTGCCCCCATTTAGAATTACACCCACAAGTTTACATGCACATCTTAGGTCCTGTTGCCAAACTTTGGGATCCTCTATTTTTTTTTTTAAATAAGTTTTACAGATGCCAGAGTCATCATGGTATAGCCGATAGAGAGCTAGCCTCAGATCTGGGTCAAAGCCCTTCCTATGGGACACTTGTTCCAAGCTAAGTGCTGACCTTCCCTGAGAGGAGACTCCTCATCCTCCTCTCACAGGGTGGTGACAGTCCCAGTCCCTACTATAATCATCGATAAATTTATTAAAGCTTTCAACTGCCCTAACACTTTTGGGACACCCAATAGAGACACACACATACTATCTTCTCCCATTAAAAACAAAACAAAACAAAAACAAACCTTAAGGAAAAGACTATTTCACTTTTGCTTTTGTATTCCCAGAAACCAATAAAGCTTGTTGATTGATTAAGGAAGGCCCCTCTCCCTGCTACCAGCTCCCTTGAATGCCATGCCATAACGCTCACTGGAGCTCTCTTTCTCTCTCTCCCTCCCCCTCCCCTCCCCCTCCTCCTTCCCCTCCCTCTCCCTCTCCCTCTCTCTCTCCCCCTTTTTCCCCCCTTCTGGCTGAGGCAATTGGGGTTAAGTGACTTGCCCAGGGTCACACAGCTAGGAAGCGTTAAGTGTCTGAGACCAAATTTGAACTCAGGTCCTCCTGACTTCAGGGCTGGTGCTCTATCCACTGCACCACCCAGCTGCCCCAGATCCCATCTCCTTAGATGTATTAATGCAAAATTAAATAGGAACTAAAATGATTTCTCCCATTGTACCCGTGGAAACCGATTTAACCAAAGGCACAAAACTATTATTGGTACATCCAGGGCTAGAACTCAGGTCTCCTGAATGGTTTCTTCCATTGCAACTACACAATTCCCAACCATGCCCCGATTACTGTAATCTGTTACTGCTGAACCTGGCATCAGCAAAGTTACCTACTTCTGTCAGTAGTTATGATCACATAACTAATATCACGTTATGGGCAAATCATTCTGCCCCTCAAAGCCTCAGTTTGCTGGTCTATAAAATGGATTAATACTTCAACTTCCTGCCTCACAGGGATGTGACGAGGATTTCCAGATCTTAAAATGTTATGCAAGTTATTCAAATTTCCAAGCTCCAGGGTTGAGTAAGGAGGGTTTGCTGCCCCTCTCCACCCATTAGCTGTGTTTCTTTCCACCCTCATCCCAGATCCCCACCATCCATCAAATCCACAGATTTCCCCTCTCCCCCACTCAGCCAATACACATCAAGAGGCTACTCGGGGCTAGATCCCAGCTTGACTCCATGTGGGATCTCCTAACTGAATATGAGGATCCAGAAATGATTATCAGTAAATGTTGGATTTGTTTACTTTAAATCTGGTCACAGAAAAAAGTTGGGTGAGCCAAGTTTCAGAATCCCTGGCCAGATGACTCCTAGATGGTCCTTTAACCTCAGACCCTATTGGTAAGGGAGCCTTCTCCTTACTGTGTCCCCAGAGCCGGCTCCACACAGACTCAGGGTAGGAACCTGTTAAACAAAATGACTAGAGAGAAAGGGACAGGAAGCCGGGCCAGATGAGCTGCTGGGTTCACACCTCCTTGGCCCCAGGCTTGGTCTTCCAAGCTTGAAATGCATTCAGAGGTCTCCTCTTCCGTTAGTGCCCTATAGCGCCCCTAGATCCATGCCCCCCCCCCCGACTGTATCCTGGGTTTCTCCAGAAGTTCCTTCACCAGACATACACAGTTGTTGGCCCTGAAGCTGCCAAGGGTGGGAGCCCTCTGAAACACCGGGTGCTAAAAAGAGTTTGGCCCCGGCTACACAGCCGGATTGGGGGAGGAACAGACTGGCATGGGGGGAGGGGGGTCGCACAAACTGTCACTGCAAAGCACAGGGCGGGTTTGGGGTGGTCCAAGCTGTCGCCGGGTGGGGACGCACCCGCAGGGTGAGTGGGGTGCAACATACGCGGTCACTAAGGGGTCGCAGGGGCTGGAGCTGCCGGGGGACTGGGGGGGGTCGCAGGGAAAGGGGCTGCCGGGGGAAGGGGGATCGCAGGGGGAGCTGCCGGGGAAAGGGGGGGTCGCAGGGACTGGAACTGCCGAGGGTAGGGGGATCCAGGGACTGGAGCTGCCAGAGAGAGAAGGGTCGCAGGGGCTGGAGCTGCGGGGTGGGGCACGGGCGAGCACGGAATTTCCCGGGGTCCCAGACCCACCCCACCCTCGCCCTGGGGATGCTGGACAGCGCTAGGCTAGGAGGTCCCGGCCGGTCAGGGTGCCCAGGCCGCTCCGCCCCGCAGCCCCAGGACCCGGTCGGCCCGGAAGCGGCGCCCCTGGGAGCGGCCCCGGCCCAATTCCAGCCGCCAGGAGTGCTACAGGTGAGTGCGGGACAGGTGAGTCCAGGTCAGGTAAAGCCCAGGTAAGGTAAGCCTAGCCCGGGCCAATCCCGGGACCCCCCGCCAGCGCCCCCTCTCCCCCCGCCAGCGCCCCGCTTACCTATCCCGCCAGGTGAGCAGCCTCAGCGCAGCTCCTCCTTCTGAGCTCACCTGGGGCCCAGGTAAACGTCTCGCGGGACGCTGCGTAAGGGCTGCCGCTAGGGACACGCTTCCTAACTTCGCGAAGCCTTGTCTTTTTTACCCGAATGAGAGCGGAGCCGCCCCCGCCCCACCCCCATCTGAAGGGAATACTTCCATGCTGGGTCCGAGCTCCATCTGTAACCCTTGATCACCTCGGAAGGGTTACTTACCCCTGACACTCGGGGGAAGGATCTACTCCCAGACTCCTCCAGGCCTCCGGACTGCCCGAGTTTTTTGTTTATTTACCTTAGGAGGAGGAGGGGATTTGGGTTTAAGTATTTTCCGGAGCCAGGACTAGCTCAGTCACTCAGTCAACTAGCATTTATTCATTTATTCTTCAACTAAGACAACAACAAAACAGTCCCAGCTCCCAAAGAAGCCGACAGCCTGCCGTTAGAGACAAAATGGGCATGAAGAAATGCTTGCAAAATAGTTAAAAGGTGGCGGAGGGGAGGAGTCAACTGTCAACAAGCATTTAGTTAGCGCCTACGGTGTGCACCGGCAGACGCGGTGGATCCCCAGATCGGGGGATCCAAAGAGAGAGAACCATCCCGCTCTCTAAGAGGTCACAATCCAATGGAGGAGACAATATTCAAATAACCGTAAAAAAACAAAACAAAACAAAACAAGATACAAACAGGATGAACAACTGAGGGAGGGTGCTAGAATGAAGGAGAACCAGGAAAGATAGGATTTTAGCAGGGACTTAAAAGAAGCCGGGGGGAACCTGGAGGGGAAGGAGAGAGACACAGAGATAGAGAGAAACAGGGAAAAAAAACAGAGAAAGAGACACAGATAGAAAGAGACACACACAGAGA
>JAJPUD010005801.1:59948-78129 GCA_023553655.1 Myrmecobius fasciatus
AAACAGGGAAAAAAACAGAGAAAGAGACACAGATAGAAAGAGACACAGATAGAAAGAGACACACAGAGACACACAGAGATAAAGAGATAAAAACAGAGAGATACAGAGAGACACAGATAGGGAAAAAAACAGAGAGACACCGAAAGAGACATACACAGAGATAGGGAGATAAAAACAGAGAGATAGAGAGAGACACACAGTGAAACACAGACATAGAAAGACATAAAGAGACAGAGATAGAGACACAGAGAGATAAAGACAGAGAGACATAAGGATAGAAAAACAGAGATAGAGAGACACACAGAGATAGAGACACAGATAGTGGGATAAAAAGACAAAGAGACAGAGATAAAGAGAAACAGAGATAGAAAGAAAGACACAGAGATAGGGAGACACACAGAGAGACAGAGAAATACAGAGATAGAGAGAGACAGAGATAGAGAGATAAAGACAGAGACACAAGTATAGAGAGACAGCGATAGACAGACACACACAGATAAACTTAGTGAGATACAGAGATAGAAAGACATAAAGAGACAGAGACAGAAATAGTCAGAGATAGAAAAAAAAGACATAGAGATAGAGAGACTCAGAGATGGAGAGAAAGACAGAGACACAAGGATAGAGAGAAACAGAGATGGACAGACATACACACAGATAAAGACACAGGTGAGATACAGAGATAGAAAGACAGAGAGACAGAAAGATAGAAATAGACACAGAGACAGAAAAAAAGACACAGAGATAGAGAGACACAGAGATGGAGAGAAAGACAGAGATAGAAATAGAAACACAGATAAAGATAGAGACACAGATAGAAAGACACAGAATAGTGAGAGAGAGAGCAAGAGAGAGAGACACACAGAGATAGCACTGGGGGTGTACTCCTGTCCAGGTCACATGGCTCATAAGTGTCTGGGCTTTTAATCCAGCTCTCCTTGACTCCAGTTCTGGTGTCCTATCCAAGTACTTTGTTATGAGGAAAATACTTTGTGAAACAAGAATCCTGTGAAAATGGGAGTTACTCAAAGACCTCTGAGCCAGTGGCTCCACTCAGCCCCTCGAGACGGAGACCTTTGGTCTCTCCTCCTGGCTGCCCAGCCTTCTTCGGCCTTCAAGGCCGCCATCTCCCAGGAACCTGTTAAATGGCCCATTTCAGCAGCAGTGAAGGGCAGTAAAGCCCCATTTGTATCCATATCCAGGCCAGTCTCCCTGGAACAACACAGAACTCTGAAGCAAAACTTCGGCATCAGAGTTCAGGACCTGCTGGTTCCTATTTGACCCATAGTTCTAAAAAAGAAAAGAAGCTTCAGGAAGGTTGTTCTTCCCCATGGTAGAACCAGAGGCTGGATCAGCCAGACCCTAGCCCAGTGACCCTGTGCCTACCCAACTACCCAAAGACCTGGTCCCCACACAGGTGGCAGATGAGAATGGGCTTGGTCATCCACACCTTCTATCTCTACCTGGTCCTGGACTTTCTATACTATGTGGATCATCTCCTCCATTTCCTCCATGATCATTTGGATATTCTCCTAAAACTACCCTCAAAATTGCCTGCAGCAGATTTCAGAAAAAAACCTGGAAAGACTTAACAGGAATCGATCCTCAGTGAAAGGAGAATAGTGTACATAATAACAGCAACATTATTCTTTTTTTTTTTTTTTGGAGAACCATATTTTTTATTTTTTTTCATTTTTAACATTATTCTTTAAATAATATCTTCTAATTTTTCCAAATACATGCAAAGGTAGTTTTCAATATTCACTTTTGCAAAACTTTGTATTCCAAAATTTTCTCCTTTTCCTCCTCTCTCTTCCCTCTCTCCTAGACTGCAAGCAATCCAATGTAAGTTAGACACGTGCAAGTCTTCTAGACATATTCTAAACATATTCCATATTTGTCATGGTACAACAACGTTATGCAATGATCAACTGGGACACACTTAGTTCTCAGTAATGCAATGATCCAAGACAGTTCAAAGGATTTGTGATGGGAAATACTGACCACATGCAGAGAAAGAATTATGGTGTCTGAATGCAGATCAAAGCATACTATTTTCACTTTTTTATTGGTTTTCTCTTTCTTGCGGTTTTTTCCTTTGGTTCCTATTCTTTTTTTCACAACATGACTAATGTGGAAATATATTTAATATGATTGTACACATATAATGTAGATCAGATGGATTGCCATCTTGGAGAGAGAAGAGGGAAAGGAGGAAGGGGAAAATGAAAATCAAAACATTATAAAAATGATTGTTGAAAACTAATAAATATGGTTTTTAATTGCCTGCAGAGTCAGCAACCTAGTGTACCAATTTGTCAGAAGGAGCTTGGAGACCTGACTCTGTTGACCATCTTCTTCAGATTCTCCAGGTCAGCCTTCATATTCTTGAGTGACTCCTTCCACAAGGAGAGCTGGAATCTGACACTTGGTTCCACTTTTGGAATTAAAGGACAAAATAAGCTATTCAGCATCATCTCATCAACAATCACAGAGTACCACCCTATCGTTGGTCTGGCCCATAGCTGCAGTTGCTCCTGCTTCATCGTTGGAATGATGTAATGATGTAACTTCAAGGGAAGTTCTTGGGAATTTGGATTGAGGACTACAACATCATAGGAAACCTGTATTTGGTATCTGGGAAGGATGCTGGGAAGCACATCAGAGGGGTGACCACCCCTGTGTATCACCTGCCTGAAAAGTATCAGGCAGTAGCCAGAACAATATAATAACTCACTCTGTCCTGGCTGGTGGGACTGTAAGATCCCTGAGATCAGGGACATTGGGTTGACCTTTCTTTATATCTTTAATGCTTAGCATCTAGTAGGTGCTTAATAAATGCTTGCCCACTGACTGATTGATTTCTAGTAACTGAAGGATGTTTCTATAAGCAGAAAGTGAGCAGCTCCTCTGATGGTTTATGAAGGCAATGACCACTCGGATGCCCAAGTAGCCTCTTGAGATGGGGCTTAACCTCAGCTTCATCCAGGAGGTGGACAACAACTGCCTTGGCTTTCACTTCCACCAAGGCCAAGGAAACATCCCAACTCCGAGCTCTAAGGAGCTCTGCACTATTATGACTGGGCAGTAGCTGGTTTTCACTACACCGTAAGCTGGCCCAACAGGTCCCGCTGGTATTTTGAGGTCATGAGCATAGCCACCTTCAGGGAGTTTTGGACACACAGCATCCATCAAGAGAAAGACTTCTTCAGAAACTGATGGAGGCTCATGTTATCATCAGCCTTACGTATGGCATTTTTGGAACCGGCCCATTTTGTCAGGGGGAGAGCTGCTTTCCTGCCTTGCAGATGGACCGTGGGTTGGATGAGGAGCTTCTAGGAGGGCAAATACTAAGGGATGTTTGGTGCAGGAGCAGGTCCCCATTTGTGGATCCTCAAGGTCATAGCTGAAGGTCACCAGCACCAGCCTCTATCCCACACAGTCCAGCTAGCCAGACAAGACTTCCCAAGAGAGAGAGCCTGGTCACAAAGCTGGGAAAGAATGTTTACAGCCAGTGTTTCTGATAAAGGTCTCATTTGTAAAATACATAAGAGAACTGACTCAAATTTATAAGACTAGAAGTCATTCCCCAATTTGATAAATGGTTAAAGGATATGAACAGAAAATTTTTAGATGAAATACATTAAAACCATTTATATTCATATAAAAATGTTCTAAATCACTATTGATTGGACAAATGCAAATTAAGGCAACTCTGAGGTACCACTTCACACTTCTCAGATTATTTAAAATGAGAGGGAAAGATGATAAATATAGGAGGGGATGTGGGAAAACTATTGCATTGTTGGTAGAGTTGTGAACTAATCCAGATTGGCGAGCAATTTGGAACTATACCCAAAGGACTATAAAACTATATACTCTTTGATCTAACAGTGTCACTGGTAGGTCTGTATCCCAAAGAGATCACAAAAGAGGTAAAAGAACTCACACGTGCAAAATGTTTGTAGCAGCTCTTTTTGTAGTGGCAAGGAATTGGAAACTGAATGGATGCCCATCAGTTGGGGAATGACTGAATAAGTTATGGTATATGAATGTTATGGAATATTATTGGTCTGTTAAGAAATGATCAGCAGAATGATTTCAGAACAGCCTAGAAGGACTTAAATGAACAGATGCTGAATGAAGCGAGTGTACACAGGTACAGCAAGATTATGAGATGATCAACTGTGATGGACTTGGCTCTTTTCAGCAAAGTGGTGATTTAAGATGGCTCTGATAGACTTGAGATGAAAAATGCCATCAATATCCAGAGAGAGAACTATGGAAACTGAATGTGGATGAAAGCATAGAATTCTCGCCGTTTTTGTTTGTTTGCTTTTTCTTTCCCATGGTTTTTTCCCTTTTGGTCTGATTTTTCTTGTACAACATGATATAAATGGAAAAACATTTTTTAAGGATTAAGTGTGTTTAGCCTATATCGGATTGCTTGCTGTCTTGGGGAGAGGGGAGGTAAGAGATAGAGGAAGAAAAATTTGGAACATAAAGTTTTTTACAAAACGAATGCTGAAAACTATCTTTACATGATTTGGAAAAATAAAATACTATTGAAGAAAAAAAAAAAAGAACATGAGATGTCAGAGCTGGAAGGAGGGTTAGAACATAGGATATTAGAGTTGGGAGGGGCCTTAGAACCCAGAATGTCAGAACTGGGAGGGCCCTTAGAACCCAGGAGTCAAAGCTGGGAGGAACCTTAGAACACAAAATATCAGAGCTGAGAGGGAGCTTAGAACACAGGATGTCAAAACTGGAAAGAAGCATGGAATAGAGAATGTCAGACCTTAGAAGGAACTTAGAAAATAGGATGTCCAAGCCATGAGGGAGCCTAGAACATAAAATGCTAGAGCTGAGAAGAATCTTGAAACAAAAAAATGTCAGAATTAGGAGGGAACTTGGAACACAGAACTTAGAAAACAGGTCCCTTAGAGCACAGGATGTCAGAGCTGGGAGGGACCTTAAAGGCTATCTACTTTATAGAGGATGAACCTAGGCCCAGAGACCTACATAATTTGTCTAAAGTCAAGCACTAAATATCAGAGCTGGAGTTTCAATCTCAGTTTCCTGCCTTCAAAGCCAGTATTTTCACTGCCCCTAATCTAGAGATTACTGTAATATACCAGCTTATCTTCTGATTCAGTCACAGGCATGTCCTCCCAACAGCAGTCAGTTTTTTTTTTTTTACTTTATAGATATTTTCTATATGCACATGTTACCCCCTGATAGGATGTAAACATTTTGAGAACAGAGCTTGGTCCTTTGGTTTTTATCTTTGGATCCTCAGCTCCTAGCATATAGTAGGTGCTTAATAAATACTTGTTCAATAATTGAATTCTTCTCTATTCACTCTGCCATTGCTAGAAAGATTCAAGTCCCCAGCTTTGCTGACCCAACCAGAATGTCACTGATCATCACTTGGAATCCTTTTTCCAGTTTGGGTTATTTGGGGCCAGGGGAAAGATTCTTTTTTTCTTTCTATTTGGAAGAGAGCCATTAACATGACAATTAGGGAACTGTAGGTGATAAACTATAGTCTGTCTAATTTGAAAAGGCTTCTTAGAGGGGGGAACTTGGGAACCCTGAAGTGGGGAGTTTGGAGTAAGCTACTTGGAGGAACTTGGCTCTAGGGATTGGACCCTTGTCATATAAAATTTGGGAGAGAGGGGCTCATTCCAAGGATTTCTTTTTCATCCCTCCAAAGACTATAGCTCTCCCAGAGAATATGCCAGATTTTCTCAGACCAGAGCCCCCACCAGTGCTTTCCCATTTCTACCCACAGCCAGGTGACCCAAGGTTGCTCAAGTTTGTTGAAAGAAAACAATCATCTAGGATCACTTCTCTATTGTGTACTGATAGATATCACCCCAACTTGGGTGAAAACCAACCTTCCAAAAGAGTGGGTGATCTTAAACTCATTTCTGAGGGGTTCAAGAGTACAGTCAATATGTTTACACATACTGGATTTAACATATTTTAACATGTTTAACATATACTGGATTGCTTGCCATCTAGGGGAGGGAGTGGGAGGAAGGAGGGGAAAATCTGAAACACAAGGCTATGCAAGAGTCAATGTTGAAAAATTATCTGTGCATATGTTTTGCAAATAAAAAGCTTTAAAAAAAATTTAAAAAGTACATTCAAGTATCTATACAAAGGGGAAGGGTATGAACTCGAAGATTCACAGGTTCCTTCCAGAAAACAGGTACATCCATCACTGTTGGTGGGGCTGCAAAGTGGTCCAGTTATTTTGTCAGCTAAGTGACACAGTGGACAAAGCCCTGATCCAAGTTCAAGTTTAGCCTCAGATACTATTAGCTATGTGATTCTGGGCAAGTCATTAAACCTCTGTTTCCTAAACCATGAAATGGAGATAATAATAACAACCTTCTCCTATTAGGATAAAATTAGATATTTGCAAACCTTAAAGCAGTTATTAAAGTGCTGTTATTAAAACTGTTCATACTATGAAAATAATGGAATATTATTGATCTATAAAAAATGGTGACAGGCTGATTTTAGAAAGGCCTGAAAAGATTTACACGGTACTGCTGAGTGAAACAAGCAGAACCAGGAATACATTGTACATAGCAACAGCAAGATTGTGCACTGATCAACGATGACAGACTTGGTTCTTCTCAGAGGTTCAGTGATCCATGTTATCAAATGCCTTCAACAACAAAGTCAGCTACTGCACTGATGATAAATTAACTTGAAAAGACTACAAGCCAAGAATAAAGTGGAGGGAGAGTTGGTGTATGGCTTTTATTTCAAGATTGTGTACTCAATGCAGCCTCTGTGGCCGAGATGCAGCAGAATATAGGCTATTTTGTGCTGTTAGTGCTCATTTTAGCTTAAAAATTAACACTAAGAAAACAGAGGTTCTCCAGCAGCCAGCACTGCCCCATCTGTACAGGAAACCATTGGTTACAAAGAGTAGTTTTGAATGCCGTGGATAAATTCACTTATACTTCCCAGAGATGTCCACACAGATGATGAGATTATTACTGTCAGAGCTAGCTCAATGTTTGGGAGGCTCTGAAGGAAAATGTAGGAGAGAAGAATATTAGCTTCCCTACCCAACTGAAGGTCTTCAGAGCCATTGTACTGACCCCATTGTATACCTGTGTTTATCAGCACCATGCTAAGAACTTTGAATTACTTCCACTTGAATTGTAGGAAAATTCTGAAGATCTCCTGGCAGAATAAGACAAGGGAAACTAAGTTCCTCTCTCTAACTGAACTACCAAGCATTCAAATTCTACTGCAGGGAACATACTGCCAATGGATTGATCATGTTCAAATATCAAATGTATGTTTGCCTAAAAAACAATTTTATAGAGAACTGACACGAGACAGGTCTCCAAGATCAAGAGTAGCAACACGAGGACACTCTCAGGATCTCTCCCAAGAACTTTGGAATTGATTGTGAGACATAGGAAACTCTGGCACAAGACTGTCCTGCATGTGGTATGTTCCCATTAAAGGTGCTGTGTTTGATGAGCAAAGCAGAATCACAGTCCCCAAAGGAAACATGAGCTGTATAAATCTAGAGAGAGCTCCACTCCAGATATTTAACTATTTGCACCCAATTTGTGATAGAGCCTTCTGAGGTCATATTAGTTTGTCAACTGTAGTCAAATACACTAAACCCTGACCCTAACATTGTGATGTCATTTGTCTTTTTCAAGTATGAAGGACAAATAGCAACAACCACCACCATTATTATTTGGAAAGCAATTTGGAATTAGATCCAATTTAACATATATATATATATACATATATATATATATATTATTTGCAAAACATATGTATGGGTAGTTCTTCAACATTGACCCTTACAAAGCTTTTTGTTACAAATTTTTCCCCCCTACTCCCCACCCCTCCCCTAGATAGCAGGATATCCACTACATTAACATATATTTTAATGTTGGATTGCTTGCCATCTAGCAGAAGGGGGAAGGAGGAGAAAATCTGAAACACAAGACTATGCAAGGGTCAATGTCAAATTATCTGTGCATATGTTTTGAAAATAAAAAGTTTTTTTTTTAAAAAGGAATTATATCCAAGTCATTGAAATGCCCATGTCCCAGTGATATCACTTCTAGATCTATAGCCTCAAAAAGATCAAAGAAAGAGGAAAAGGACCCATCAAAGAAAAAAAAAAAAAAAAACCAAACATTTATAGCATTACTTTTTGTGGTGGCAAAGAGCTGGAAGCTAAGGGGATGTCAGTTTATTGGAGAATGGCTAAATAAATTGTGGTATATAAATGCAATTGAATATATTTGTGCAATAACAAAGGATAAAATGGATAGTTTCTGAGAAAATTAGGAAGACTAGAGTGAACTGAACAGTCAGAAAGCCTGTACAATATATTACTCCAAGGAAACGTGATAGTTATAGTGCTTAAAAAGCACACTTTCATGACAAAGATATTGTGTTGGATGTTGGTGTGGGGAAGTCAGACATTTAAAGCATTATTCAAGTCTGATATAAAACAGAAAGTCAAAGAAAAGTAAGGTTAAAATGACAACAGAATTTTTTAAAAAGAAAGAAAATGTATACAATAACATTGTAAAATCAAATAATTTTGAGAGACTTAAGAACTCTAACCAATGCAATACAGAAACCCTATCTTGAGCCATGTATATCTCCTTCTTGACTGAGAAACAGATGAAAATCAAGATGCAAAATGAAACATACATTTTTGGACATGGGAAATATGAAATTTGTCTATCTTAGCTGTGCATATTTGTTTTTCTTTTTTTTTTCAATTGTGTAAAGGGTGGAAAGGGGAGAAAATAAATGTTTATCATTTGAAAAAAAAGAATCAGTTCTGACATTCTGAGTTTTAAGATTTAGAAATTGTTTCATTTCTCTCTTCCCAAGCTCAGTACATTGACATTTCCTGACAGGAAATCCTGAAAGTTTCACTGGCACCTAGGGTCCAAAGGAGGAAACTGATGAAGATTCAACCTTGACTGATCATTATTTCAGGGAGCTGAGGATGGATGCATCACATGGTTTCTAGGACTGTTTCTGGGTCCTCTTCTCGGGAGATAGTAGCTGGATGGGGACTCTGCCTCAGACAGGGGACAATTCCCTTCTGACTGGCTGCAGCAGTGCTCTTGGCCAGTGGGTGGCAGTGTAGTCATGGCAATGGGGAGTCTAGCACTGTGGCTTCGATTTGGGGTGATAAAGTGAAAGAAGAGGAGTTAGGGAGTGTGTGTGTGTGTGAGTGTGTGTGTGTTTGCTCCCACACAATAACCAAAAAGGGTAACTGTGAACACGACTCCACTCCCATTAGGAGAGGCAGTATAGTGCCACAGAAAAACTCACACTCTGCTCTTTGTGTGATCTTACAACTTCTCTCCTTCTCTCTGAGCCTTAATTTCCTTATCAGGAAAGCTAAGGAGTTGGAGTAGATGGCAATTAAGGTCCTAACCAACCCTAAATCTGTGATCCTCTGGTTCATTCATTCATTATACCTACCTGAGAATCCAAGCCTTCAAGCTTTTAAAAAACAAAACAAAACAAAACAAAATTAGAAGAGTTCTCAAAACTAAAGTTTTAATGAAATAAATGCACATTTTGGGTAAAGGGGGGAAGATATTTGAAACTGAAAACAAACATTTTTTTAAATTTTTTTTATTTTATTTGCATAACATATGTGTGGGTAATTCTTTAACATTAACCCTTACATAGCTTTCTGTTACAAATTTTTCCCCCCAACTCCCCACCCCTCCCCTAGATGGCAGGATATCCACTACATGTTAATTATGTTAAAATATTGGCAAATCGAATATATGTATACATATTTCCAAACATCATTGTTGTGCAAGAAAAAATCGTGTCTACAAGAAAGACATATCAAATAAAGGAAACACAATGTAAGCAAATATCAATCAAGGAGTATGAGAATGTTATGTTGTGGTCAACATTTCACATCCCTCTCTCTGGGTGTATATGGCTTTCTTCAGTGAACAATTGGAGGTGGTTTGAAACTTTTCATTGTTGAAGAGAGCCATGTCCATCAGAATTGATCGTCATATAGTACTGTTGTTGCTGTGTATAATAATGTCCTGGTTCTGCTCGTTTCACTCAGCATCAGTTCATGTAAGTCTCTCCAAGCCTCTCTGAAATCGTCTTGCTGGTCATTTCTTTTTTTTTTTTCTTTAAAGGTTCTTTAACTATAGTTTATTATCAATACATGATTTTGTATACACTTTTTATATATCTATATAGCCAGAGTCAGGTAAAACTTTTTAGTTAAAAAGGAGTTGCAAATGGGAGAAGTTTAAGAAGCCCTGCTAGGCTTCTTTTTTTTTTTTTAAATTTTTTTTTTATTTTATTTGCATAACATATGTGTGGGTAATTCTTCAACAATAACCCTTATATAGCTTTCTGTTACAAATTTTTCCCCCCAACTCCCCACCCCTCCCCTAGATGGCAGGATATCCACTACATGTTAATTATGTTAAAATATTGGCAAATCAAATATATGTATACATATTTCCAAACTTATCATTGTTGTGCAAGAAAAATCTTATCTACACAAACGATATATCAGATAAAGGAAACACAATGTAAGCAAACATCAATCAAGGAATATGAGAATGTTATGTTGTGGTCCACATTTCACATCCCTCTCTCTGGGTGTATATGGCTTTCTTCAGTGAACAATTGGAGGTGGTTATAAACATTTCATTGTTGAAGAGAGCCATGTCCATCAGAATTGATCATCATATAGTACTGTTGTTGCCGTGTATAATGATCTCCTGGTTCTGCTCATTTCACTCAGCATCAGTTCATGTAAGTCTCTCCAAGCCTCTCTGAAATCATCTTGCTGGTCATTTCTTACAGAACAATAATATTCCATAATATTCATATACCATAATTTATTCAGCCATTCTCCAATTGAAGGGCATCTATTCAATGAAAACAAACATTTTAAAATAAAAAAAAAAATAAAGCAAAAAGAAGGCTATTGAGACCCAGTGATACTACCATTAGACAAAGTCTATGAGGTATTCAAAGGCAGTACCCATATATAGAAATTTTTTTTTTTTTTTAGTTGCACCTTTACAGGAACAAAGAACTGGAAGAAAAGGGAAGTTGCTGATAGGGCAATGGCTGAACAAATGGTGACATATGATTATAGGAGAATATCAATGGGCCATGAGAAATAATGTATATAAGGAATTCAAAGAAAGCTAGGAAGGCTGTATAAATTGATTAGGTCAAAGTAAGCAGAACCAGATGAAAAATGTATAAACCTTAATCACATAAAGGAAAACACTGAAAGACTCAGAACTATGAATAATGTAGTGACTAGTCTTGCCTTCAAAGGACTGATAGTGAAATATATTTCTCTCCTCTATGCAGAGTGGTGAACTACAGGTGCAGAATGGGACACACCTTTTTAGAAAGGACCAATATGTTGAGTTTGTTGTTTGTTTGTTTTGCTTCATTCTATTTATTTGTTACAGTGAAGAATTTTATCATTGGGAAATGACGGTGATATACCTTTTTTTCCAGTCGTGTTTGATGCTTTGTGACCCTATTTGGAATTTCCTTGGCAAAGATACTGGAGTGGTTTGGCATTTCCTTCTCCAGCTCATTTTATAGATGAAGGGATTGTGGTAAATAGGGTTAAATGACTTGCCCAGAATCACATAACTAGTAAGTGTCTGAGATCAGGTTTGAACTCAGATAGTCTTGACTTCAGGCCCAGCATTCCATCCATTATATACTGTGCCACCTAGCTTAAATATTTATCTATTCATCTATTCTATATACAATGTTGTATATGTGTGTATTTAATATATGCATATGATGTAATATGCATTTATTATTTATACATAATATGAAATATAATGTGTATTATACACATACAATATATACTATATTATATATAATGTGTGTATATAGATATATGCATATATCTACATAGATGTAACATTGTATACTGGGTAATTTTTATATATTTATATAAGAATCAATACATTTTAAAAAGAAGGGGGAAAAGCTAGAAGAAGACTGGAAAACAAGAAATAGAAGAATTTACTTATATTACATTTCCATTTTTTACTTTTGTTTTCTTTGTGTGTGTGTGTGTGTGTGTGTGTGTGATGCAATTGGAGTTAAGTGATTTTTTTCAGGATCACACAACTAGTAAGTGTTAAAATGTCTGAGGCTGGATTTGAACTCAGGAACTCCTGACTTCAAGGCTGATGCTCTTTCTACTGTATCCACTCCCATTTTTAAAATAGAATTGGAATCTTTTAAGGTAAGTTTTTTAAAAGAGGTAGCTTAATGGTTATCATCAATGAAGAGTGGAAAGTATGTTACATTTAGAGGCCCTGGATTCGAGTCTCCACTTTGCCACTTTATATCTGAGTGACTTTGGGTTAAAAAAATAATCTCCATAAAGCCCATTGCTGTGTGTGTGTGTGTGTGTGTGTGTGTGTGTGTGTGTGTGTGTGTAGTGTAGTGTGTGAGATGGGGGCAAAATAGCAAAGCTTATTGTTGAAGACTACTCTATGAGCTCTGAGCCAGCTTTGGTAGCTGGGAAAGTCAGACTGGGCTCTGGTGACATCATCCATTGAGCCAGCACCCTTGCCTGTGTGAAGAAACCTCTTCTAGAATTCTAAGAAATAGGTCAGGGCCATAGGCTTGCAGGCCTGCCTGATTTTAAATCATTGATCACCTTGACACAGATGATGGAACAAATGACTCTCCTTCAGTTGATTAAACATTTATTAAGCAGTTACTATGGATGCAGCTAGGTGATCAGTAGATAGAATTGTGGGCCTGAAGTCAGGAAGTCCTTTGTTTCAATCTGGTCCCACATACTTGCAAGCTGTAGGACCTGGGTAAGCCACATCACCTCCATTTGCCTCTGTTTCTTCAACTATAAAATGGAGATATTAGTGACTACCTTCCAGGATTGTTATGAGTATTGAATGAAATAATATTGGCAAAAAGTGCTTAGTACATAGTTTGTACTTAATAACTTTGTCCTTCCTTCCTTCCTTTCTTCCCTTACTCCTTTTTTCCTTCATTCCCTCCTTCCTTCCCTCCTTTCCTCCTTCCCTCTCTCCTTCCTTCCTTCCTTCTTTTTCTTCCTCCCTCCCTCCCTTCCTCCCTTTCTTTCTTCCTTCCTTCTCTTCCTTCTTCCCCTTCCTCCCTCCTTCCCTTGCTTCCTTCCTACTATATTCCAAGCACTGTGCTAAGTAGACTGAGGATACAAAAAAATAAAAAAAATTTTAAAAAACCCTGCTTTCAAAGAATTCATAGTTCAATGGGAAAGACAATTTATAAATAACTGTGCAAGTGAAATATATACAGAATAATATAAAGATAATCAACAGAGGGAAGACACAAGATTCAAGAAGGATGGGAACAGGCTTCTTGTTAGCTGGCATATGAAGGAAGCCAGAAAAATCAGGGGCAGAAGTGAGGAGGGAAAGCATTCTAGGGATGAGGGACAGACAGAGAAAATGCCTTGAGTCCAGAGGAGGAGGGTCTTGTTCATAGAAGAGACAGGAGGGCAGTATCACTGTATTTCAGAGTACGTGGCAGGGTGTAAAGTGTAAGAAGATTGAAAAGGTGTGTGTCTGTGGGAAGAGCCTTGAAGGCTAAGCAAAAGATTTTATATTTGATCCTGGAGGTAATAGGGAACCATTGGAGATTATAGAATAGGGAGATGGCATGTATTTTAGGAAGATCATTTGGGCAGCTTGGTGGCCATGGGGGAGACACTTGAGGCAGGCAGACCCACTAGCAGCTATTGCAATAACAGGTGTGAGGTGATGAGTTCTGCCCTAGAAGGGTGACAATGTCAGAGAAAAGGAGAAACTGCAAAGGTGAAATCAGTAGACTTTGGCTACAGTTTGGATGGGGTGGGGTGAGGGTGAGAATGAGAGAAGATCCAGGATCACATCTAGCTAGGATGTGAGCCTGAAGCACTGGGAGGATGGTGTTGTCCTCCACAGCAACAGGGAAAGCAGGGAGGGAGGAGGATTTGGGAGGAAGGATAATGAGTCCAATTTTGTGGATTTATTTTGTATCCTGCAACTTTGCTAAAGTTGTGAATTGTTTCTAGTAGTTTTTTAATTGCTTCTCTAGGGTTCTCTAAGTATACCATCATATCATCTGCAAAGAGTGATAATTTGGTTTCCTCATTACCTACTCTAATTCCTTTTATCTCTTTTTCTTCTCTTATTGCCAAAGCTAACATTTCTAATACAATATTAAATAGTAATGGTGACAGTGGGCAGCCTTGTTTCACTCCTGATCTTATTGGGAATGGTTCTAGTTTGTCTCCATTACATGTGATGCTTGCTGATGGTTTTAAATAGATGCTACTGATCATTTTAAGGAAAAGCCCATTTATTCCTATACTCTTTAGTGTTTTTAATAGGAATGGGTGTTGGATTTTATCAAATGCTTTTTCTGTATTTATTGAGATAATCATATGGTTTTTGTTAGTTTGGTTATTAATATAATTGATTATGCTGATAGTTTTCCTGATATTGAACCAGCCCTGCATTCCTGGTATAAATCCTACTTGATCATGGTGTATTATCTTGGGGATGATGAGTCCAATTTTGGACGTGCTGAGTTTAAGATGTTGGCAGGAGCTGACATCAGTTACAGACCTTCTACAGGTACAGGTAGTTCCAACAGGTAGTTGGAAATGTGAGCCTAGAGATTGGTAGGAAAGTTGGGACTGAATAAGATTTGAGAATCATCAACAGAGGATTGACAATTGAATCCACAGGACCTGACAAGAAACTCAAGTGAAGCAGTATATAGATGGAGAACAGAACCCTCAGGAATACCCTTCATGTTCTCAAATTGCAAAAAGACAAGAAACATTGAGATAAATCTGAAATATCAGTGCTCCATCTGCTTGGAAACATTTTAGTGATGATGTCACCAACCCTTAAATCAGGCAAACCACAAGGGACCCTGAAATGGAAGCTGAAGACAGGAATTTTTTTCCCCCTATACATGAATACAAACTATACTGTAACAAAATTGGAAACATTTTATTGAAGTGAAAAAAGTATTGAGCTTGGAGTCAGGAAGTCCTGAATTCAAATTTGGCCTTAATTACTTTAGCTGTGTGATCCTGGAAAGGTCACTAAACCTCTGCCTGCCTCAGTTTCTTTACCTGTAAAACAGGAATAATAACACCTGCTTTCCAGAGTTGTTGTTAGCTAAAATATGTTCAGTGTTGTGCAAATATTAAAGGGCTACACAAAAAGTGTTTATTATTATTTATTTTTTTTTTTGCTGAGGCAATTGGGGTTAAGTGACTTGCCCAGGGTCACACAGCTAGGAAGTGTCTGAGGCTGCAGTTGAACTCCGGGAGATGAGTCTTCCTGGCTTCAGGTCTAACCATCTATGCACTCTGCTGCAGCCTGTTATTTGTATATAGGGGACCGATAGTGTTCCAGCCTCCAAACCTGCCAGAAATGCTCATTCTACATCCTGGACAGGTGTCTCAGATGCTATTGTATAATAGAAGTCATTTCACATTTTGCTTTTTGGGACATATATCTCCATCCCTAGGAAGCCTTGGCCATCTCTGGGAGGAGAGAGAACCTAGAAGGAGCTTTCCACAAATATGACAAATTAGAATATAGGATAGATATCAGAGATGCTTAGATCTGTGAAGTGGTGTAATATAGTGGAAAACACTAGATTTGAAGTCATGGGTCTCAGTTCTGCTCCTGGAAGCCATATGAATTTGGATAAGTGACTTAACCTGTGGGTCTCAGGTCCAGCAAACATAAAATGAAGATAATGTTTCTTAGGTCACTTAAATCCTATGATCTTATGAGTATAAAATGTTAGAAGAGAGAATGTGTGAACTGGAAGTGAGTTTAGAAATCATCTGGACTTATCTCTCATTTTACTCATGGAGAAACTGTCTGAGACCTAGGACTCATTCAAAGTCTCATAGTGCATTAATAGGAGAGCTGGAACTCAATTGGTCAATGACTATTTGGTAAGAATCTGTGATATGTTGGGACAGCTAGTTGGCACAGTGGATAGAATACCAGTCCTGAAGTCAGGAAGACCTGAGTTCAAACTCAACCTCAGACACTTAACCCTGGACAAGTCATTCAACCCCAATTGCCCTCCTTTGCAGAACCTGTGATGTCCAGTGGGGCTAGGCAGGTGGCACATCAGGCTTGAAGTCAGGAAGAATCATCTTTTTGAGTTCAAATCTGGCCTCTGACACTTACTATCTGTGTGATCCTAGGCAAGTCACTTTATCCTATTTGCCTCAATTTCCTCATCTATAAAATGATCTAGAGAGAGAAATGGCAAACCACTCTGGTATTTTTGCAAGAAAACCCCAGATGGGGTCATGAAGAATCAGATGTGACTAAACAACAACCCAGGGTGTTTATGAGAAATATTATTTGTAAAGTGCTTTGCATTAAGGCAGTATACAAATTCTAACTACCCTGATGATGATGATGATGATGACAATCTGCCTTCCCTTTTTGAGCCCTCACTTTGTCCTCAACTCATAGAATCTGGTTTGTATCTCACCCCATTGCCTGTCTGATGAAATCATACTCTTTTTTCCTATATAGAAGGCAAGCTTCAGCAGGAAGCTTTTATCATTGTATTTTCAGGAGCTAACACAGTGTGCAGTAAATCAAAAGAAATGTGAGCTGGGTAAATTTAGAAACACGTCTATTCCATATGTTCATGTGGACCTGTTGTGCCTGATCTGTGTGTGCTGGAGCCATCTGGGCTTCTCTTGGTCTGATCAGCTACAGTCAGACACATATACCTTAACCCTAACATAGTGATGTCATTTTGGTCTTCTTGGATTGGGAAGAACAACAACCAATCAACTGTTGCTTGAAGACCCAGTTTATGGGGCACCTCCCTCCAGGAAGCCTTCTTAGACATCTCCCTTTTATAACCAAATCTCCCTCATAAAATCATAGCAATTAAAACTGAAAGGGACCTTTGGAATAATTTTACATATAAGGAAAGTGAAGCCCTGGGAAATAGTGATTTAAATGTCCAAGGTCACAGAGTTGAGATTTGAATCCTGATCTTCTGCCACTTCTCTCTATTCTAATTACTGCCTCCACGACAGCCCAGGGTTTCCCTGGAAACAGTGATGCTTCCACCAATGACCTCCTGCTTCCGTCTCTGCCTGATTCTTCTGCACTTACCTCACTCTCCCTTGAAGCGTGGTTATTTCTGTTCATATCTTTCCCTCTTATTATTTTGTCAGTTCCTTGGGGTCAGAGATTTTGTCTTACCTATTTCAGTACATGTAGCCCTGAGCCTTGAATTTCACAATTTTCTTTAATAAAGGCTTGTGGAATCATATTCAATTGCTGAAAGAGACATGATTCTTGATTTGGGGGAGATGGAGTAATCATGAGCTCAAAAAACTTAGAGCTTAGAGGTCATTGAATACAGTGCCCTTAATTTACAATTGGGGAAACTGAGGCCTGGAGAAGTGTTATTTTTTTTTCCTTCCCTTCCCCTCCCCCAACAGCCAGGGGGCAAACTAGAGATAGATCATTGCTGGGAAAGGAGGGAGAGTTAATCTGAGAGGCAGAGTGGTGCAATGAATAGGGTACTTGACTTGCATTCAGGAGAAACTGAGTTCAAATCCCACCTTAGATCTTTATTAGCTGTATGACCATGGACAGCTCAGTCCATTTCACTTCGAAACTGAGTGATTTGAGTTGATAGTCTTCTAAGTTCCCTACCAGTTCTAAATCTGTGATCCTATGACCTACTAGGTTATTCTTGGGTTCTTAGGGCAGGACTTGATGAGAGGAACATAACTGAGATGAATAGGGAGGCTCCTCAGAGTTGCAGGCCTGATGCCCAGCTCCTTCCCTGGCTTGGAGCTAAATGACCTTGAGTTAGCCACTCCCCTTTTCTGAGCTGCCCATCTGCATCCCAGAGAGACTCCCTCCCCCACTTCCTCCAAGCCAGAGCACTTTCAGGATGGGAAATGTACTCATGACTTCAATAATAGATGAGATAGCTTGGGGATGGGAGGAGGATAATGATACAGGTGGTTTTAGGAGGAAGAAAGAGGAGTTCTGGCTTTCGCTCTTCATCTAACCATCCCCAGGCCAATTACCCTAGGTCCCCTCCTTCC
>JAJPUD010005801.1:83129-98650 GCA_023553655.1 Myrmecobius fasciatus
TCTTTAATTTTACAGAGGAAGAATCTGAGACACAGGGAAGTTGTGGCTTGTCCAGATTACACAGCTAATAAACATGGGAAGGGAAATTTGAACCCAGGCCTTTTCATTCTAAAGCCTTATTTTACTGTATTATCTATTTATTACCACTTGTCTACTATAATATACCACTTCTTCCAGTGGAGATTGGTGAAGATACTGTGGTATATGAATGTAGTGGAATATTATTACCCTGTAAGAAAAGATGAGCATTTTTATTTAAATAATATGATATTTTTCAGGGCAGCTAGATGGCACAGTGAATAGAGCATCAGCTTGAAGTCAGGAGGACCTGAGTTTAAATCTGACCTCAGACACTTAACACTTCCTAGCTGTGTGACCCTGGGCAATTGCCTCAGGAAGAAAAAAAATATTACATTTTCCCCCAATTGCATATGAAACCAGTTTTTAACATTTGTTGTGGTTTTTTAAATTTTGAGTTCCAAATTCTATCCCTCCTTCACTTCTTGAGACAGTAAACAATCTGATATAAATTATATGTGTGCAATCATGTAAGACATTTCCATATTAGTCATTTTGTGGAAGAAAACTCTAAGTAAAAACAAAAGAAAAGAAAAGAAAAGAGGAATATGAGGAATTTAGAGAAACTTTGAAAGCTCAGTAATGCAGAGCAAAGAAAGTTAGCTCAGGTGAATAAACAAAAAGATTGGTCCAGACAAGATGATTTCATTGGTGTACAATGCTATGATAATATAAATGAAAACACCACTAAACGGTATGTTGTTTATCCCTATCTAGATAGTAGGAGGATAAGACCCAAATATAGGAAACTACAATTAAAAAAAAATTTCAAGTGCAGGTGATATGCTATGTAAAATCTAGAGGGCAAAGATCATGAGTAACTGGAGGAAATCTTGGCAGGCTGCATAAAGGTGGTGACATTTAAGTTAGGCTTTAAGAATTGGTTAGGGGGCAGCTAGGTGGCGCAGTGGATAGAACACCAGCCCTGAAGTCAGGAGGACCTGAGTTCAAATCTGGTCTCAGACACGTAACAGCTGTGTGACCCTGGGCAAGTCACTTCACCCCAATTGCCTCAGCAAAAAAAAAAAAAAAGAATTGGTTAGGATTACTACTGGCAAGTTGAGAGGAGAGCCTTGCCAGAGACAAGAAACAGTGTAGCCTAAGTCTTGGAGATTGAGCAATACAGGAGATAAGCAAAGGAGAATGAGTCTAGACATTAGAGTGTTAGAAGAAAGTGCTGTGCAGTGAAAGGTCTTAAACATTAAATGGAGGAATGTGGACTTTATTTACAGAGGCTAGGGAGCCATGGGAGATTTTATACAGAGGAATGACATAGAAAGAGAAGCGGTAGACATGGTATGAGGAAAACAGTTCTGGATCTGGAGTCAGAAACTGTTCAGTTGTTGTGTCCAATTCTCCCTGACCACATTTAGGGTTTTCTTGGCAGAAATACTGCAGCAGTTTTCCATTTCCTTCTCCTGATCATTTTACAGATGAGCAAACTGAGGCAAACAGGATTAAATGACTTACCCAGGGTCATCCAGCTAGTAAGTATCTGAGGCTGTATTAGAACTCAGTTCTTTCTGACTCCAGATCTGGTGTTATATCTTTTGTGATACCTTTATGTCCAGAGAGTTCAAATCCCACCTCTAACACTAATGGGTATGTCACTTTACCTCTGGGCCTCAGTTTCTGGATTTGCAAAATGAGGAAATTGAATTAGATGATCTCCTTTGAGGTCCTCCCTGTTCAGAATCAATGATCATGTGAAAAGTATCCTGGTAGCTGTGTAAAGGATGGATGGAAGAAAGGAGAGACTGGAGATGAAGAGGCTGTTATTATAGTTCAGGTGAGTGAGAATGAAAGGCTAGAACCAAAGGTGGTTGTGGGGGGAAAAAAAGGAGATAAATGGAAGAGATGACCAGGAGGAGATAGACAACATCTGGCTTATTAATTGGATGTGAGAGATGAAGGAAAGGGAAAAGAAGTTCATGATAACCCTGAGGTTTTCTAATAGGTGAGACCAAGTAAATGGTGGTTCCCAGGCAGAAATGAGTGAAATCCTAAGGAATAACTGGATAATGGGAGGATAATAGCCATTATACAGAACGCCTGTATCCTGTGGGCCCTGCGGGTTGAAGTCATGTGTGGGTGAGGAAGGCAGCCTTAGGGAGATAGGACTTATTCTCCATCTCACCTTTCTGAAGGAGCCTCAGGTCAGCTTTAGCTCAAACAAATGATTACAGTTGACTAGAGTGTACACATGAATTTTAAAGATTTTGAACATAAACAGCGTTCTTGTGTTTGTCTGATTATTCTGAAAAATCATAGAATTATGGGATGTCAGGGCTGGAAGGGACCCTCCAGGGTCACTTAGTCCATCTCCCTTCTTCAATTTTTTTTTTTTTTTTTGCTGAGGCAATTGAGGTTAAGTGACTTGCCCAGGGTCACACAGTCAGGAAGTGTTAAGTGTCTGAGGTCAGATTTTAACTCAGGTCCTACTGACTTCAGGGCTGATGCTCTATCCACTGCGCCACCTAGCTGCCCCTAAATTTTTGGTTTTTTAAAATATGATTTATTGATATTTTTTGGTTTTGAATCATATTGTTTTCTCCTGAATATATCTCCTTCTCTCTGCTAATTCCCCCTCCTTCTGGTAAGGAGCTAAGTGGGCACAATGGATAGAGTACTGGACCTGGAGTCAGGCAGAATTGAGTTGAATCCTGTTTCAGACATTTGCTGGTTGTGTGATTCTGGGTAAACCACTTACTCTGCTTATTTCCCGAACTGTAAAATGGATATATCCTGAACTATAAAATGGATATAATTATAACATCTACTTCTCAGGGTTATTATAAGGACCAAATGAGATAACATTTGTAAAGTGCTAGCTAATATTATTTTGAAACATGCACACACATTCAACCCACCCTTGAAACAAAGAAACAACAGTTAAGTAAAATGGGAGGATACAGTTGCTCTGGGTTTGGCTTCCTTTACAATGTTCCTTACTTACATTACTGTAGAGAAGGATCATCCTCCATTTCTCATTGAAATCACATCTTATCAACTAGAAAGCTGCAACCAAGGAGGGTGGACAGCTGGAAACCTCTTTTTTTTTTTTTTTTTTTATCAAATGCAACATCCCACCCCTCTCTGCTATTATGAGGAGGGGAGGGTCAATTCCAAGGGATCACTTAGGTTCTATCACATGATGCTAAAGCAACAGAAAGTCTTTTCTGAGCTGGTCTGGAGCACCCAGGAAATTTATTATTCCCAAAGGCCCACAGAATGAGTCACCTTGTCCCTGAAGTCCTTAGAAGTTTCCTGAGCTACTCTGGGATGGCCTCTATAGGCTCATTCAGCCTCAACGCAGGGGACTTATTTGGTCTAGAAATATCAGCCTTCAGGGATCTGTGAACAGGTCTATAATCCTGCCTTGGGCTCAATCAATCAAAAAGCATTTATGAAAGATCATGGGTCAGATAGATGGCACAGTGAATAGAGCACCAGCCCTGAAGTCAGGAGGATCTGAGTTCAAATCTAGCCTCAGGCACTTAAAACTTCTTAGCTGTGTGATCCTAGGCAAATCACTTAACCCTAATTGCTTCAGGAAAAAAAAACAAAAAAAACTATTACTTAATCTTTCTGGGCCCTGTGTTCCTGCCTTGGGCTCAATTAATCAATCAAAAAGCATTTATTAAAGATCGTGGGTCAGATAGATGGCACAGTGAATAGAGCACCAGCCCTGAAGTCAGGAGGATCTGAGTTCAAATCTAGCCTCAGGCACTTAAAACTTCTTGGCTGTGTGACTCTAGACAAGTCCCCAATTGCCTCAACAAAAACAAAACAAAAATCTATTACTTAATCTTTCTGGGCCTCAGTTTCCTTATTTATAAAATGAAATATTTGAAATAGATGGCCTCTAAATCACTTTCCAGTTCTATATAATCCTAGAATATTGCTATGTATCAGAAATTCATATATGTGTATATATGCATTTATTATATGTATTTATACACAGGATCTGGGATGTATGTATGTGCATGCATTTGCATGTGTCTAAAGCCCAGCAAACACAGATCAGGACTCTGTCTCATCTCTTTACTTCCTCTCTGATATACATTCATGGCAGGCTTCCTGGACAGGTTTCATAGAGGCTCAGATGGAGGCCTATTTGTGGAGCGTGTGATTGTGACTGATGGGAATAAGAGTGTATGTGTGCTCTCTGTGGGACCCCAAGCCCATAGATGTGAGTTTCCGTGTATTTGTACCCATGCATTTGCATTCAAGCTTGTGTGTACACTATTGTGTGTATCTGTGGGCAATCATGTTGATGTCCATATCCATGGGTTTCCATGTCTGTCCTCCACATACATATCATGTGGGTATACAGAGTTCAGGTTTTGGGGTGTATGAGATATGGTTTGGAGCAGAGATGGGGATCTGAAGGGT
Source organism: Myrmecobius fasciatus (assembly GCA_023553655.1). NCBI lineage: Eukaryota > Metazoa > Chordata > Mammalia > Dasyuromorphia > Myrmecobiidae > Myrmecobius > Myrmecobius fasciatus. Next base: position 87,603 of record JAJPUD010005801.1, read on the forward strand.
GCCCATCGAGGAAAGGGGAGAAGGAGGAGGTTAGTGTCCTTGCTGGCTTATTTTCAGGATTGCTATATTTGTCTGCATCTGCTAAATTATTAAAGTCAGCTTCGATAGTGCTGAGATCTCACCAAGAAGTTCTTCCTGATGGGGAGCAGGGAGGGGATAAAAAAAGGGAGTGGACTTTAAAAAGATCTGAATGCAAGAGCTTTGACTCCTGACTGACCTGTTTTTTAACAGCTTTTATTTATTTTTTTTTGTTTCCTTTTAAAATACTTTTTAACCATCTTTATTTTTTTATTTTTGAGTTCTGAATTCTCTGTCTCCCTCCCATTCCATCCCCATCCATTGAGAAGGCAAAGCAACATAAAATCGATTATACATGTGAATTCATACAAAACATGTTTCCTTATTAACTATGTTGCCCTTCCCACCCCCACCCCCCCAAATTCAAGAAACATAAAGAAAGTAAAAAAGTCTGTTTCAATCTTCACTCAGTTTATCAGTTCTTTCTCTGGAGGTGGAGAACATTTTTCATCAGGGGTCCTTTGGAATTACCTTAGGTCATTCATTGTATTGATCACAATAGCTAAGTCTTTCCCAATTGATTATTGTTACAATTATATGGGAAATATGGCAGCAGTCCTGAATTTATCATATTAAAATCTTCGAGGAGAGAATCTTTGATTCTGAGACTGAGGAGACTGGCTATATATGCTGTGACAGTAACCTCTGGAATTGGGGACAATTGTCAGATCTAGCTGGGTACTAATCATTAAAATACTAAATATGAAAGAATGATGGCAAGAGAGGGCCTTGGTCACAGATTGTTGCTTTATGAACCATGTCAAAAATTATGCAGAGATAATAGTAATGCCACGAATATACATGGGGTTTTAAAGTTTAACAGACATTACTTCATTTGTTTTTCACAGATGCCCTGTGCAATAGGTGCTCTTACTACTGCCACTTTTTTAGATGAGGAAATCGAAGTTTAAGAAAGTTAAATGATTGTCCTGGACTCTTCCTTCCTCTAAGGCCTCTGGAGTGGGCCCCCTGAACTACTTATGGCTCTGACCTGGAGAGAGAATTACATATCCACAAAGCCCATCTAGGGAATGAAAGGTACCTAGGAGGAACCTTCATGGACCACATGAAGTTGCTGCAAGATGGCAGGAGTCAATGGGGGAAAGCTTTGGAACAAGAAGCAGAGAAGTAGAAACCTATGTGGGAAAGGGGGGATCAGCTCTGCCACACAGCCCTTTTTGTATTGGCTAGAAACTAGAAACTGAATGGACGCCCATCAATTGGAGAATGACTGAATAAGTTATGGTATATGAATGTTATGGAATATTATTGTTCTGTAAGAAATGACCAGCAGGATGATTTCAGAGAGGCCTAGAGAGACTTGCATGAACTGATGCTGAGTGAAATGAGCAGAACCAGGAGATCATTATACACGGCAACAATAAGGCTATATGATGATCTATTCTGATGGACATGGTTCTCTTCAACAATGAGATGTTTCAAACCACTTCCAATTATTCAGTGGTGAAGAAAGCCATATACACCCAGGGGGAGGCCTGTGGGATCTGAGTGTGGACCACAACATAGCATTTTCACATGTCTGTAGATGTTTCCTTGCATTTTGCTTTCCTTCTCAGGCTTTTTTTTTTTTTGGTAGATCAGATTTTTCTTGTACAGCAAGATAACTATATAAATATGTATGCATAAAAAAAATCCAAAACAAAATTTATGTCCTAATTAAGCATTTATCAAGTACCTGCTGTGTACCAGGCATCTTGCCCTTGCTGGTAGTAAAAACATCAGGGCAGCAAAGAGCCATGGACACTGGGAGAGCAATAAAGATTTATTCATTAAACTTGACTTCTGCAGAAGTTACTCTGTTCTTGACCATCCCTTCCAGTATTAAATATACCACCTTTCATGTCCTCCCAATGCAATTGGCTGGGAAGAAGAGTTGACTTCTTTTTCCTCATTGTTCTCTTCCAAATCGTCCCCTACAATTATTTTCCTGGTGAACTTTTTATAAATGTCTTCCATACTGCAATATGTGAAACACGTGTTCAAGGAAATTATGTTTCCTGATGCTTTTGGGTATACAATAAACCAATTTCTTCTTTATCATCATCATCCTCATCAACAACAACAGTAAAAAAGATCTATCCATTAACTGCACATGTGAGCCATGTAGACTCCCTCCTGAAGGAGGGAATAGTTCCATAGTTCCTACAATGTTCTAAGTGCTTTTAACAGTCTTTCATTTGGTCCTTACAGCAACACTATTATTCCTATTTTACAGATGAGGAAATTGAGGCAGATGGTAGTTAAGTAATTTATTAGGGTCCTGCAGCTGGTAAATGTCTGGAGTATGCTTTCAACTAGTCTTCTTGTCTCCAGTCTCCATCTATTGCCCCATCAGCTGTCCTAGGGGTTGAGATCATCACAGAGATCGGGGCCAATTGGGAGAACCTGTTACTTGATACCTTCTGGAAAGGGAGTGAGAATTTTCCCTTGAGCCTATCGTGTGTTTTCTGTTGAGTTAAGTAAATTCTGCCTTCAATTCAATGTCTCATTATCATGAGCCTTTGCAGAGGAACCCAGAACTCTAGGGGAGAGCAAAAAGAACCAGATGCTGACAGTCGTAGGTTTTCCCCAGGTGAAGACATGAGCTAAATAGATTCTTTGGGAGACATAAGCCAGATATGGATGTCGTTAGGGTTCTTCTGAGTGGGCCCATGGACAGCCAGACAATGACAGAATAAATGAATGAAAACACATTTATTACTCACTGTCTCTGTGCAGAGCATTCAGCAAAATGTTGGAAATACAAATAATCCTTGCTCTCAAGAAGCTCATGTTGGAATAGAGAGAGACAACATATATGGAGATTTTAGCTGCAAGTTTTAGTTCCAGTGTCCTTAGGTCAGTGGCAAATCACATGATAATGAAACTTATTCAGTGTTATTTCCAGTGTCAAAACCACATTTGCTTCTACTGTCTAACTATTTGACAGTTAAATTGTGTATGAGAAAGAGCAGGTAGGTGGTAAAGTGGATAGAGCACTGACCCTGGAGGACCTGAGTTCAAATCCACTCAAAGACACTTCATTAGTTTTGTGACTGGGTAAATCACTTACTCCTAGTTGCCTCCAAAACACCAACAAATATTATGTATGAAAACCCCTCTAAGATCACAACCTGGAGTTCACACATACCTGGGGACAAGGACTATGTATGTCCCAGTAAGATGAACACTGTAAATGACAATTCATATTTTAAAAAAAAGACCAAGGGAACAATACATTACTGTGACTATAATAATATTCAGGGAAAGAATAATGAAATGATATTTGGGTCTCTAAGAAGAGATATGAGACGGAAACTTTTTTTTTCTAAAAGGGGGAAGATTATCGGTATGGAATAGTAAACTTTGCTTTGGTTTGCTTTCCTAAATTGTTCCCCCTACACCTTTTATTTATTTATGCTGAGGCAATTGGGATTAAGTGATTTGCCCAGGGTCACACAGCTAGGAAGTGTTAAGTGTTTAAAATCAGATTTGAACTCAGGTCCTCCTGACGTCAGGGCTGGTGCTCTATCCACTGAGCTATCTAGCTGCCCCAAAATTAATATTACAATGAGAATTAGACTCACTCCAATGGGAGGATGTTACTTTTGTTTTTGTTGAGGCAATTGGGGTTAAGTGACTTGCCCTGGAAAATTTTTTTTAAGTGTCTGAATTCAGATTTGAACTCAGGTCCTCCTGACTTCAGGGCTGGTGTTCTATCTACTACATCAATTTGCTGACCCCCTTTACACCTTTTAAAAATTTCTTTATTATAATGGATGTTTTAGCTAAAATCCCACTTTCTACTAGTTTGTTCATTGTTTCTTTTTTTTTTTTTTTTGGTATATTACCTGTTTGCATGTTGTCTTCCACTTTGGATTGTAATCTCCTTAAAAGCAGACTATCTTTGGCCTTTTTTTGTATTGCCAGTACTTAGCACAGTGCCTTATCTTTGTCATTTTTCAATCACTTCAGGTGTGCTCAATTCTTCGTGCCCCCATTTGGGGTTTTCTTAGCAAAATCACTAGATTGGTTTGCCATTTTCTTTTCTAATCCATGATGAGGAAACAGAGGCAAACAAGGTTAAGTGACTTGTCTTCAATCACACAGCAAATAAGAGTCTGAGACCAAAATTGAACTCAGGAAGATGAGAATTCCTGATTCTAGACCTGATACCCTATCCACGGTGTCACTTAGCTAACCTTTGCTTTATCTTAATAAATACATAGACTGAGTGGCTGGAAGTGGGAAAAGATATGTTGGGAAATGTAGGTGATGTTAAGATGAGATAGCAACAAGAATTTTTTGTTTTTAAATAAAAAGATCTGGGGGATTTAGTCGATTTCAAATTTGATAGTGTGACATGATGGCCTCCAAAAATGATTTGACATCAGGCTGTATTAAAAAAAATTTTTTTTTAATTTGCATAATGTCCAAAATAAGGAATATGACTGTCTACCCTGATCAGTCCACACTTGGAGCAAAGGAAGGTTCTACTGAGGGAGAAGGGAAATTATCAGGAAAAAAGAAATTAACACAAGTTATCATTATACTATATATTACATATTAATTATATTATTATATTGCCATGTCATAATATTATAACATTATTATTTTAAAAGAACAGAAAAGAGAAAAGGCCTGTGCCCTTGCCCTGCTTCTCACTGACCTACCTTGGGGGTTTTCCTTCCCTGTAAAATAGGGATAACCTCACTGCCATGCCTACTTCACTGGATTCCCATGAGAATGAAATGAGTTAATGAATGGAATAGCACTTTAGAAAGTAGGAAGCAGTAGTAGTCATGTATGAGATCAGAGCTACAGTTAAAAGGGATGATGATGCTGGTGGTGATGATGATGATGATGATGATGATGATGATGAAGGTAAAGGGCACAGTGAGGGGCAATTAGGCATGGTATTGGATCGAGTGTTGAGCTTGGAATCAGAAAGACTCCTTTTCCTGAGTTCACTTCTGGCATCAGGCTGCATGACTCTGGGAAAGTCATTTAATCCTGTTTGTCTCAGTTTCCTCATATGTAAAATGAGCTAAAGGAAAAAAAAATGGTAAGCCATTCCCATGGTTTTGTCAGGAAAACTCCAGATGGGGTCACAAAGAGTTGGATACTACTGAACAACAACAAAGAGGCATAGTGGCTAGAGCAGCTAGGTCCTGAGTTAGGTAGAACCAAATTAAAATCCAACCTCAGACACCATCTGTGTGTTGCTGGGCAAGCTGCCTCAGTTTCCTCAACTATAAAATGGAGATAATAATAGCACTTACCTCCTAAGGATGTTGTGAGGATGAGATAATATTTGTAAAGCATATTGTAAATGTTAATTCCCTATATCATTACTACTGAGGAGTAGTGATATCCTACTACTACTGGTCCCTACTATTAAGTAGGGACCAGAACTGGTCCCTAACCTGTGGGGGGACAGAGCTGCACAAAGCAGGCCAGATTCAGAAGAGTCAGAATACAACTAGAAGTTTACTTAGTCTCAAAGTGAGGCAAATGACCTATGCAAACAGAAGCTTCCCCTTCTCTTTGCCCACCAGGGAGGAGGGCTTAATGTTGCTGATGTTGGGGCCACTTATATACATGAAAAGGGTTGGCCCATAACACAATCATTCTTAGATCCTGAGATAGTTCTCACGGTAAGTATTTCTTAGGACAATACAGTTCTTATATCCCGTGGGAACAGTCTTAGGGATCATGACCACCCTTTAGGGCACAGAACCAGAGTTCTGTGATGGGAATAAGAAAGCAGTACCTTTCAGTAACAAGGAAGGGAATTGTGAACATGTGATGAATGGCCCTGGATAATAAAGGGAGTTAAATTCCTTAGTGACACTTTGCCAGAGGTGAGATCATTCCAGGATGCAAAGGATTATTGTTATGTCAAATTGAGAGCACAGTCTGCTTGCTGGGCCTTACCTCTGGGAAAAAGAGATTTCCAAAATATTTTGAGACTAGTATTCTTGGAATACTTCCTTGCCCTCTGGGGTTGGAAAAAGCAAGGATAGACTAAACACAGGGTAGAAAGAAAATTATTATCATTGCACAATAGCAGTTCAGTGATCTGAGATCTTCACTCCTCACTCAGATTCAGATAGACAACTTACTCAAGAAGGGCAAGTAAAGACAGTCTAAAGACAAGGTAGAGGATGTAGTTAGTCTTAGATCTAAAAAACCCAGAATTTTAGAATTATAGTATGTTGGAATTGAGGATGGATTTAGAACCTACAATATCAGAGCTTTAGGAAATAGAATGTCCAAGGTGGAAAGAACTTTAGCACAGAGAATATTAGAGCTGCAATGCACTCTAGAGACCATATATTTCACCCATCCTATGATTTGGGGGTTCCCTAATCTCCAACTCCTAAGCTTCTCCCTGAATTCCCTGCAGGACACCTTCTCCTTCTCCACTAACTTTTAGCTTCATCTCTGAATCTGATCTAGACTAAGAGCACTTGTCAATGAAGGGAAGGGGGGGGGGGAGTTCCATGGTCAAAGAAGGTGGGAGGGTAGACAATGAAGAGGGAAAGAGATAAAAATTAGAGACCCAGAAGTGGTAGGAAAAGAAGCTCCAGATTTGGTTATATGAGAAATTTATCTGTGGAGTTCCCTTGCTTTCCCCCATCACCTTGTGGCTTAGGCAGGGTAGTTTTAGAGTAAAGGAAGCAAACTTCATTCAGTCTACCCAAGAGGAAATGGTATTACCTTCCTTGGGTTGGGAAGGGTCCCATACCATCCTTGGATGACAGCTGCAGTGGAAGGATTAAGGAAGGGTGGGATGAGTGTGTATGTGTAAGTGTGTGTGTGTGTGTGTGTGTGTGTGTGTGTATGTGTGTGTATGTGTTTCTCCCTGGCTCATGTGTGATACATCAAGGGGGATGATGACCTGAATCTCCAGAAGTCTGCTCCTCAAGCCTTCCCTTACCCCTCCCTCCTTCCAGATAGATTCCATGGCTGGACATATGATGTCCCTTCCTTCCATATTCAGTGTTTGACCTTCCCACCTTAGTTTAACTTTTTCTGGGGTGGTGATTATCTATTGGGTTTCTCCAGATTTCCAACCTCCCCCTACCATGTTCCCAATCCTACCTACTCCCCCATCTCTTCAATTCCCTCAGTCTAACACTCTCCACTAGTCTTTTTCTCATTTCCTCCCCAGTTCCAGCTTTGTGTTGGTTCTAGATATTACCAGCATGCCCAGCGAAGACTGTTGAGAGAGGATGGGAAGAACAGGGAGGTATAGGACCTCCCCAAATGCCTTTGGGGCTCCTCCTCCTCATCTCTCACTAGAGGAATCATACCTGAGATGTCGATTGGGATAGAGGGGGATTTCTGACTCTCAAGTGACTCCGGGGGCCAGGGAAGCTGACTTTACCCTGGCCTGTGGAAATAGAGAAGACAGACACAGTCTTTCCCTTACACAAGAGACCAGTCCCTATTCACACCTTCACCTGAAGGTGGCAGGTAACTAACTGAGATGATCCAGGACCACTATTTTTCCTAGAACCTCAGAATATTTCTAGGCCTGAATGGGAGTAGGAAGCTGAATCTCAACCCTCTCTTGGGTCCTTAATTGAATCCCCAGCTCATATATTGAGCTGTCACCCTATTCCCCTCACTAATCCCTAGCTTTCCCCCAGTGAGTCTCTCTAACCCCCTAGGTACTTCACTAAGCTCTCATTCAGAGAAGAGGCAGTTTGGTGTTGGAGATAGAGCACAGTGCCTAAAGTCAGGAAAATATGAGTTCAAATTCCATCTCACAAGCTTAATAGCTATGTGACCCTTGACATGTCACTTAATCTGTCTCAGTTTCCTCATCTATAAAATGGGGATAACCTCAGAGGTTGTATTAATGTATTAATGGTTAATGTACTGAAAGGTTTTGAAAATCTTTGAAATAGACCTCAGTATGTTCATTATTATTTCTGATTCTGAATGCTCATTCTCTTTGATAAGGTTCCATTCTCCCTGATTCTCTATTCTTCATTCCCATCCCTTCCCCCCAAAAGTTCCAACCTTGAGTAGGATGAAAATAACTGTCTGACTCATAGACAGCACTTGTCACTCACTCACTCCGGGGAGTGAGACATGATTTGTTTATGTTCAAAGAAGATGGCATACTGAACAGAAAACCACATCCTATTCTGCCTGTGGCCACCAAGTAATTATTCCTATACATCTTGCTGAGACCTCATCCCCTCATAGAGCTCCAGTTCCTCATGGAAATTCTATCCCCTCATTAATCCCTTACCCTACACATTGTATGTCATCCCCTGTCACGGAGCCCTTACATTTATGGCTGATCCTCCAATCCTCTCCCACATCCTATTAGACCCTTGGACTCTCATCAAGCCCCCTTCCTGTATACCGAGTACTTAACATCCTTGGGGAGCCTGTCTTCCTCTCTGAAACTCTATCTCTTCATTGAGTTTCTAGGTCCTCGTTGAGTTTCCATCCACAGATGAATCACTCATCCCCCTTCCTTAATTCCTATACTCAGACCTTGTCCCAGAGACTCTGAAGCCAGTTTCAGAGGTTTTTGGATGGTCATTAATCTGGAGAAGGAAGACTCAGGGAGGCCATGATTAATGTCTTCCAGTATCTGAGGGGCTGCCAGATGGGGGAGGGATGAGAATTGTTCTGGCCCCATAGGCGATGGTAAGAAGCTGCAAATTAGATGTTAAGGCTTAGTGTCAGGACAAAATTCTTTATTAATAAAGCTGCCCAGAAGTGAAATAAGCTACCTTGGGAGGTGATGGGTTTCTCTCCATGGGAGGCCTACAGAAAAAAGGATGACCACTTGCTGGGAATTCTATAGCGAGATCACTATTCTGAAATAGTTTGTACGAGAACAAAGTTTAAGGACCTTCCATCTCCCAGATTCTGTGATTCCATTCAGAAATTATTACATGCAGAGACATTAAATCATGAGACAATTTATGCAAAAAACACTTTGGCCATTACAACAAGGCCTTGCTAAACAAGTGTAAGTTTATTTTTAAGCTTATTTTTCACGAAGCTTCCATGATCAGGGGATGAATCTCCTTAACAATGGCTTTAAGTCTCAGCAAGTCCCATCTGGATTCTTGGAATCAGGTGACGCTTTATTTTTTGTGGCATTCTCAGTACCATTCATTTATTGCATGCAATAAATAAACATATGAATACGTGTCTTTTGATTAGCTATGCCAGTATCAATAAACTCTTGCTCTGAGTATCTCTTCCTTGATTCCACAAATTCAGATCTAGGCTCCCAGAGAAAGGTATATGATGTGAGGGGATCCAAGGCCTCTGATATATACTAACTGTTAATACCTTGGCAAGTCATTGAACCTCTCAGTATTCTAGGTATTTCTAAACTCATCATTTGCAGAGGTGCTGACTTGTATTGATAGAGGGAGTTGCTTTATCCAGGAGGTCCTTATATCAAATAACAGGGCTAGTCCCTACATATCATCCCTCTAAATCCTACTTCTGACTACCCTAGAATCATCCAATCCCTAAGATTCCTAGAGAAATTGATAAACTGAGATCTGCTTAAGGTATTGCCATTGTCTGGCATCTGGCTACCCTTCTCAAAGGAAGCTCTGCCTCCTGACAGCCCCAAAAGGTGTGGGGTGATTGGGCAGGTAAGTGTCCTTCTTCGCCTGACAGGTGAGGCTCTTCCCAAGGACACAGTGTTACAAGAGAGAATGTGACCCAGGAATAGTGCCATCTTAACTCTGGTGCCATGCTTCTGTTACCAAGGTTTGAATGTTTGTTGTAGACAAACAGTGACCTGCCTGGAGGGGAAAGGCTCCAGACTTGGCTTTCAGGGGATGAGAGTTTGCCAAAAGCAGAATAACTTTGAACCAGCCCAACCCAGGGACACAATAGTTACTTGGCTAGATCCTGACAACAGCAGAGTCGTATTAATTCTCTCCCATTAACCTTTTCCCAATGGGACCAGGTTACTCAAGTATGAGAAGGGGGAGTGGCTGCCTCCCCAACCTTAATCAGATAGGAGATCACAGGCCCTGAAAGAACTTTCTCTAAGTTCATAATATAGAATGTCAGCGTTGGAAATGCTCTGACAGAACACAGAATATTAGATCCAATGGGGCTTAGAATGTCAGAATCACGAGGGAGTTATAATGTTGGAACATAGAACACTAGAACATAAAATGCCAGAGACGGGAAGGGGGCCTTAGAAAAATTACGTCAGAAGTGAAGTAGACCTTTGTACACAGGCTACTGGATCTGTAACAATAAGTACCTAGGCTACTGGATCTATAATAATAAGTAGACCTTAAAACACAGGCTACTGGATCTGTAACAGTCCCAAGAAGAGAGACTAGATTTCGTGGGAGAACGGAAAGGAATGGCAAAGTCAGTGGGGGAGCCGGGTGGGGCGGGCACCGAGAGCCCAGGTAAAGATGCGACTAAGGGACCAGCGGCAGCAGGACCAGGTCTGGGAAGAGCGGGGGAGCAGGGCGGGGCTTAGCGCGGAGGCGGAGATCTGCGGCCCTGCGGCCTCTTTTATTGGCTCTGCTGTCCATCGCTCCGCCCCATCCTCGGCCGCTATAAAAGGCTCCTTGGCGTGCGTTCCTCCGAAGAAGGTCTGCTGGGGCACTGTCACTTTCCCCGGTCCTCAGCGGAGTCTCCGCAGCAGCTTTCTCCTGAGGGAGCCCAGCTGGGGGGCGGCGGGATGCCGGGGTGCCGCATCAGCGCCTGCGGCGCAGCGCCCCGCCCGGGAGAGCCGCCGCCCCCTCCCCCTCCCCTTCCTCTTCCTCCGCCCTCCTCTCCCGCTTCTTCGGACCCCGCGGATGAGACAGGCTCCCCGCCTCCGTCACCACCCCCTCAACCCCCTCCGCAGCCCCAATCCGCAGCCCCCGGAACCGCGACCGCGACGTCGGCGGCGGAGAAGGGCGCGGGGCGCAGCTTGGAGCTGCAGCGCTGGCGGCCGGGTGGGC
>JAJPUD010005801.1:99050-137745 GCA_023553655.1 Myrmecobius fasciatus
GATGGGGCCCCATTTTGCAGATGGGCAAAATGAGGTGGGTGTGGTCCCTGAGTTGCAGAAGTGTAGGATTTGAGCATCCCAGCTTGGTATTTGGGGGTCCCAGCTTCCGTACCTTGTCCTTTATCTGTATCCCACCCCCAGGAGATATTCAGGGCAGCCTTTATACCCTTAAATTTATTGTGTCCATGTGCGCCTCCTGAGAGTCCCAAGTAGTAGGAATGTATATTGATCTCTAGCCCCACTCACATCCGAGGGAGGGCAAAAGAACTCTCAAAAGCTCCCAAGGGTGGAGAGTTAGGCTTTGGTTACAGGAAGGAGAGGAGCCCATCCAGCCCAGTAGAGGCTTCGCTCTGCCCTTTGCTAGATGAGTGACCTTGAGTCAGTCACTGCCCTGGTCTGAGATTTCCACTACCTACCTCATGGGCATATTAATGAAGAAAGCACTTTTAAAGAGGCCGTAGAGAAGTGAAATGTTTATATTGAGTGAAGAAACAGGCCCAGAGTTGGGGGGAAAGGCTTTTCCAAGGTCATTTCCAGCCACTTCCTGGTAGAATTGGGACTAAAACCCAGGTGTCCCCCTATCCTAGTTAAGGACTCCCCCTCCTTTCCCTCCTCTATTTTCTCCTATTGTTACTATCTTTCCCAAGTGCCCCAGGCCTGAGCTGGCCCTGGGTGCTGTTTGAAAGCTGCCTGGGGCTGCGACTATGCGGCTGGCTTGCACCTGAGCCAGGTCTTGGGGCCTCTTGTCAATTCTCCTGGGTCCCCTTGCTCTGAGCTCTGCTGCCTGGTAACTTCCAGCACAGCACAGAGCTTGCATCCTGGGCAGGGGAAGCTGAGCCAGGGCCCCCTGGGATTACTGACTGAAACAGCTTGGAAAGCTAGGTGGGGGCCTGAACCTTCATGGCTCCTCTCTCCTCCAGCTGTCATCTTGGGTATACTGAGCAAAAAATGGGGGGAGCCTTTGGGAGGGAGGGGAAGAGACTGAATACCTTGGACAAGACCCTTTCTGGGCTAACTCTTGCCCCTTCCACTTGGAGGGTGTGCAGTAGCACACAGGATGAACGCTAACTGAAGGCAGGAGCTTTTTCATCAGGAGACCTGGCTTCAAATCTTGGCTCTCTGTTTGGTGCTAGCTGTGTGACCTCTCCAAATGGTTCAGCCTCTCTGAGCCTCTGTTTTCCTCACCTGCTAAATGCTTCCAATTTTAACCTGCTTTGTTCTGAGGTCCTTTGCTGCTCTGAAATAATTCTATAAAATCACTTCCGTCTTGAGTTTGTGTGTTCTGCAAAATGAAGGACTTGGATTGGATAATCTGTGAGCTCCTTGCCACTGCTGACATTATGATATTCTAATCCCCCTATAGGGAAGAGGAGTGGGAGGGAGAGGTCATTATCTCCCTCTGAGGTTTTCTCTTAATGGTATAAAGTGGTTTGCCTAGGATCTGATCCTCCCTTTCTCCAGGATTTATTTATTAATCAGCTTTGCCTGGATTAGAGAGAGAACTTTGTGCCCCAGGATTACTGGAACAGAGCTCATCTGAGAAAAAATCAGAGTATGCATTCATATCTATTCGGTGGAGACCGAGAAGCTCTCCGCACCCCCTATTCTGCCATTAGCTTTTAAGTTAACTTTGCCATATCCTGGCACTGTCATTTGTAGCTCCTTCCTCACCTTGAAAGGTTACATAATATCTCACGTTTTCTGGGATCTGCAAAATGTCTTCCACACAACGACCTCGTGAGAGAGATGTCACGTAAGAACTGGAAGGGACCTTGAAGCCACCTAGTCCGACTTCCTCTCTTTACAGATTGGGAAACCGAGGCCCAATGAGATCAAATACTTGTCTGAGATCTCATAAATAATGATGGGATCTACTCAGATAGCATGAGCATCAGCTCCATCTTATATTGGAGAGTGTTGAGAGGTGTGAACATATATAATGGAGTGGGGGTAGGGAGACAAGTTTGAATGCATTATCTCTATAAACTCCAAATCTGATTCTCCATCCAGAATACTGGGGCTTTGGGAAGTGATCAAGCATCTCTGTTTTATAGATGAAGGAACTGAGCCCCAAGCAGAGAAATTGCTAAGTGCTTGGTCATAGCAAATGGAATCCAGCACTTCTGATTTCAGGCCCCTGCTTCTGCTTCATTATCTCTTCTCTAGCTCCCAGAGACCAGCTTTCCCACTACTAGACCACCCTTTTCTCCCCAATCCCATCCCAGCTTCAGGAGACTTATTCCCCCTGAGTCTAAGTCCTTCCAAAGCCTATTCCCTACCCCAAACACCTTCTGGAGGCCCATGGTCTGAACTGATGGGCCCTCTCTAACTGACACTAGGTGGCATAGGTCTGCTTTTTTAGGGGCACGTGATATTTAGCAGGAGATTTTGGAGCAGATTATGGGATGGGAGAGCAGAGGGTGACTTTAGGACATTAGACCTAGAGAGGAGAATTTAGATCTCATCCAATCAGTCATTTCTCATTTTACGGATGAGAAAACTTAGCCTGATTCCAGGACTGACTTTGCTGATTTTCCCCAGCTCAGAGCAGTGGTTTTTTGAACCCTATTCCTGACTCCACATCCCCTGCCACTGACTATATCCTACAGTGCTATGTCATCTTTTGACTTCAGTGATCCAGGGTCTCAGGAAGGACATGAGATCCTTCTGGGGTCCTTGCACTTCTGTCTGAGGGCCTGGAGGCTGGTCATGGCAGTCCCCTTCCCAAGCAATAGAGCAGTCTCTCAGGTTGTTCTGTTCCCATGTTCACCTTCCCAAGGAAATCTGCTATAGTTTTTCCTCATCCCAAGCTTAGATCCCTTTATGTGATGCTAAGGACCAGCAGTACTGCCTTAATTCCAGCCAAGTCCCCATGTGGGAACACAGCTTCTGCAGACCCCTCCACAGATGATCCAAGGAGCTCTCGAGGCTGAGAAGGTGACCTGGTTTGATAAGAGTCTTCCACTGGAGATTCTGGATAGGGGAAAAATGTCCCTAAGCAATTTTTTAGTTAGATTTTTATGGGATGGGGGGGGGAGGGACTGAATTTGGTTTCAGGTTTGGGGAGGGAGATATCAGAGAGATTTGCTCAAAGTTACTTGTGGCCCTTACATATTAAAGAAACTTGTGAAATACCCACTGTATGCAGAGCTCTGTGCTTGGCACCAAGGGAAATAAAAGTTCTGGTTAAGATCCCTGCTTTCTAGAGTTTACTGTCCAGTAAGAGGCAAGCTGTGGTTTTTGGTTTTTTAATTTGTATCCTTAGTGTCAAGCCCAGTGCCTTGCATCTAGTAGGCACTCAATAAATGTGTATTTGGGTTAGGCCATAGGGCACACAAGTAGTGCCCTTGTCAAGGCTGCCTCTTAGCTGTTCTATGGAAAAAGCCATGGGTTTGGATCTGGGTTCAAATTCTGGTTCTGCCATCTGTGTGATCTTAGGTAAGTCCTTTAACCTTCCTCTGGGTGAGAGGCATTAAATCTGATGCTTTCTGGGGTCCCTGTCAGCTCTACTAATGATCCTATGAGTAGATGGAATTCCCACAACATCCTGCGGAACCCCTTTCAGCCCCATCTGTCTCTGGATATAGGGCCCTGCTTTAGAGCATCCCTCTTCTGTTCCCAGCCTTATAGGCAGGAAGAAGTCTGACCTGTCCTCTAGTCTAACTTTTTTTTTACAGATGAGGAAACTGAGGCTGAAAAAGGTTAAATGACTTGCCTGAGGCCACAGGAAGCAGCAGAAATCTCTGCTCCCTCTGTCTCCCCTATATCAAAAAGCAGAAACCTCTGCTCCCTCTCTCTCTCTGACACCAAGAAGCAGAAATCTCTGTTTTGTCTCCCCTACATCAAATAGCAGAGATCTCTGCTCTCTCTGTCTCCCCTACATCACCCACCTATATCCTCTCAGAGCTGGCTCTGTCTACACAGCTGCACTTGTCCCTGTCCTGGATCTAAGGTTTTGTTTCTCCCAGGACGTGGACGGTACTTTTCCCTTCTGACACCCTCATGAAACCAGCTTCTCTCTCTCCTCCACTCCTGACTGGGTAGTGTGTTTTTTTCAAGTATTCAGCCTGCAATGCAGGGGACACTCAGTCCCTGAATCAATGCTGATTAACCACTGAAAGTCAATTGTATCTTGAGCTGGGTTGTGATATCTCCCCCCCCAGACATGATAGCCCTTTTTACTCTCTGGTGCCCTAACCTGCTGGGTTCCAGCTCCAGGGATGGAGGGTAGCCCTATCTGCTTATTAGCCTCACTCCAAACCCCAGAGAACCAATACTGCAGCAGGGGTGGCTAGAAATGATGGACACATCTTTCCAGCCTCAGCAAGGTCACTGGTGAAAGGACAGCACTGGTCTTCAGGGCAGTGTCTACAGCAGGGTCAAAACAAAATAGATTTCGGTTACTACCATGAAAGGGCCTGAGGTTAGTCTTTGAAAGAGAATTTCTAGATTCTTGTGAGAACTGGGGACTCAGAAGATGAAGACTCCCTGCAGAGATGCTATAGTCTCTTCTCTTGGCAGTACTTGAGAATTAAGAGATCCATTCCCCAACTTTGTATCTCCCTACATCTCCTCTGCTTCAGGAGTCTCCGTCCTGTTGTACCAACACTCATGGAAGCTTTCCCAGGTCAGTTCTGGGTTTTTCTCTTCTAATTCACAGAATCTCATTGGGGAAAGGGACCTCAAGGACTAGAATTCTTTCTGTGACATACCCAAGTGGCCATTTAGCTTTTGTTTCAATACCTCCATTGAGAGGTCCCCAATATACTACCTCCCAAGGATGCAAGACTTTGAATTAGCTTTTATCCTTAGGCTTCATGCAAGGAAAAACTTCCTAAGACCCACTGCTCCTCATTCTGGGGCCAAACCCATCTAGATCTCTCTGGGCTCCTTTTTTAGGGCCTTCGAGTAGCAGACATCACAATGCCCCTCTGGGAATCAGTCACTGGGTTCTGCTACTAACTAGTGGTGTCTTTTTTTTTCTCGGGGCTTTAGTTACAGATTGAGGGAGTTGGATTGTAGACAACAATCACCTATTAAGTTCCTAGAACATGTAAGGACAGGAGCTAAGGAAGGGATGATTCCTGACCTCGTGGAACTTGTACTCAAATAGTCGAGTTCTCTCAAGTGCCAGTCCTCTATGAATCTGATCTCCTTAAAAACAAAACAAACAAACAAAAACTAGGATTGTATATTAGGAAGAGCACTGAATTTAGAATCAGAGAACCTGGGTTAGAACCTGTGAGACTGTGCAAGCCATTTCCTCTTTCAAGTTTCCTCATGTGTCAAAATAAGAAAGCTGGATTATATGATTTTTAAGGTCCTTTCTAACCCTAAGAGTCTTCTGAAATGTCTTTATCCTGGTCATGTTTCTCATCAGCAAGCAGCCTTGGGAAATGAGGGGACAAGTTGGTGAGCCTTTGGATCCTTGAATTTAGAAAAGAGATTGCAAGGCTAGACATAACCACCAGGGGGCAATGTGTCACTCTGTCTCCATCTTTGGGGTTCTACAAATGGGGAGACAGAACACTAGGGGGCTCTGAGCCCAGGATCCCTTCTCTAACTGCCCCCCAAATCCTGGTCCTTTCCCCAACTCTCCATAGCTATCTCAATCCCACTAGAATTTTTCCTAAATCCCAGGGCACCCCAACCCCATCACAGAGATTAGGCAGTCATTACTTAGGGGAGCTGTTCCCCCCCTGAGAGGCAAGATTCATTCTGCCCAAACTCCCCTAAATACTAGCTTCTATGAGCTAGTGTTTACTATTTCCAGTTATATTATCTATTGAGAACTCAATTCATGAGAGGATCCCAAAATGATAGTGGAAGGAGGGGAAGAGTAGGAGGGAAAACCCCACTTTGGCCAAACTCCTAATATGGTTCCCTAAATGGAAGGTAGAGAAGGGATCCGGCCTTCAAGACCCTCCATCTGAGAGAGACAGTATTGACCTATGGATCCTCGGGATCTCAAGGAAGGAAGGAAGGACTCAATGGGAATATGGAATATGTGAAGTCATTGAGAGATCCATTTTTTATCTACAAGGAAGTCTACTCTTTCTGGCTCTTCCTTCTCTACTCACAGCACCATCTCTCCCCCACCCACCCTACCCAAAGGGCCATAAACCAAGCATGAGGCAGGAGTTGTATCTGCAATAACAGGAAGCTGCCCAGTCCTCCACCCACTGACCCTGTTGACCAGGCCCTAGGGGTTGAGGCTCTGGATGAACTCCAAGATAGACCCAGGCATCCTGGCACCCCCAAGCTACTGGGAAGAGGAGGGAATCATTAGAATCCCAGTATTTCAGTGCTAGAAAAGACTTTAGGGAACATACAGTCTAGCCTCCTCATTTTTCAGAAAACTGAGGTTCACACAGCAAGTTGGTGACAATGGAAGAATCAAATCCAAATTGCCTGCTCCCTCCCTCTGTCTGCCTTTCTCCCATTTGCCATTCCTCCACCCCTCCCACCCCCACAGAGCTGTATCACCAGGGCACTAAGGGCTGGGACTTCTGGGAGAGAGGTGGTTGTGGAGCTGGTCTGAAGATGCTGAGTCTGAGGCAGCGACCCAAGGGAGCTGACTCGGGGGTTTCCTGTGGCTTGGGCCAAATAGGGCTGGGCCCCCTGGGGTGGCTGATTCAGGCTGAGTCAGGCTTCTTGGCATCTTTAATCCTAGGATCTCTAAGCACTTTGCCCACATTTGGAAATGCCCCCTCAAGAGATTTGGACTCCAAGCCAGGGTCAGGAACCAGTCTCACCATACCCTGAACGATCCCCTTTGGGTGTCCTAGGTGTGTATAGGGAAGAAGGGGCTATGTTCCTAACAATGCTTCCTCAAACTTTTCCCATTCTCAAGTCCTTAGTTACACCCCAGCACTGGCTGGGAGTCAAACTAGAATATGGGAGGGAGGGACAGGGGGAGGACCTCAGGCTCTTGGCAGGGATAGCCAGGTCCCCCCAAAGCATCACCATAAGAGGAGTAGTTTAAGCGGCACCCTGTCCCTTCCCCCAGCCCCCAGGCTAGTAAGGGGAGGGAGGGGAGGGAGACCCAAGTTCCATCCATGGAACATTCCATTCTGACTGTTCAGAGACAGATATAATCAGCCTGGCATTTATAGAGTAGAGTAGAGATGGGGGGGGGAAATCTTAGCAAGGCTTTGGACCCCTGCTCCCAGAGGACTTTCCCTACATGGGGAACAACCCCTCCTTCACGGAAGTTCCCCTCCACGTGAGACCCCTCTTCACTCCAAACCCAATTCTAAGGAGGAAGCAGGGATCCTCAGGACGCCAACAGCTTGGTCCCAGAAATATGAGAACCCTGGACAACCTGTGATCACTCACCCTACCCCACCCCCACCCTCACCCCTTGCCACCAACAAACTGAGCTGGGCCAAGAAGATCCAGACTTAAGATGAGAGGAGGTTGGGGGGCAGAGGGCTTGTCCACCAGCTGGATGGGCCAAATGTGGCCTCTCTTCCTCCTGTCCCTGCAGCCCTTAGCTAAGGAGATGCCAAGGATATGAGTGGGGTGTGGAGCTCCCTGAGTGTCAGAGATAATTAGGGGTTCATAAATTATTCCAGCCAGGAATGGGGCAGTGCCATTGACTCCTCAGTCTGGGAACCATTCCTGCCACCTGAGCAGTGGCTGCCTCTCCAGAATGCCTCTGCCAGGAAGTCTTCCCTGAGTGTCCCTCCCCAACTGAGGCCATTCCTTTCACCTATTTCCCTAAGCTCTGGGGTTCTCAGTAGCTGGGCTGCTACATCTGTCCCTTGATTTCCAAAACAGTGGTGGTGTCTCTGCTGAGCCGCCTGTGAAATGAATTTCTGTATGTTGAGTCCTATTTGCCCTTGACTTTGACTGTAAGATTGGGTCTCCCGTGGGAAACAAATTGTTTTCATAGTAATAAGCAAGGCACTTACGTTTACTTCCAACTTCTGAAAAATGTAAATGTTAAAGGAAATCACAAACTTTCTCCAATATATTAATCAGGTTACATGGGAGAAGATGACTCCAAAGGCTAAGTGAATGAGACACAGGGGGCCTGAGGGACCCTGTAGATCGTTTCACTGACCCTTCCATTTCCCCCCAGGTTCCTGCTGCAAAGGCTATCTGTCACCCTTCTCCATACAGACCTCAGGTTCCATCATTTAGGCAGACCAGGGAAACAAAAGATGGGAGGGACAAAAACCTCAAGGATAGCAAATCCAAGAATACTCTGGAATAAATAGGGTACAGGGGTAAGGGAAGGTGAGAGATGTGCTATTCATCCACATGGGAATGATTAGATACAATGATAATCAGATAGGGTATTTAGAATTAGTTTTCTGATTTGTCGAACCCCTAAGGGCAAATTTTAGTCAATATGTGCAATCCTACATAACATATCATGGCTTGGTTAATCTTAGTTATTTCCCCAAATGAGAATCCCCAAATGTGGGCTCTAATAGGCCATTCAAGATCATTCAACAAGCCTTTAAATATCTGCTATATGTCACTATGCTAGGCCCTGGAGATACAAAGGGGGGAAAAATAAACCTCAGCCAGCTCAATCAACAGTCAATATTTATTAAATGGTTGGACAGCTAAGTGGCACAGTGGATAGAACATCACGATCCTGGAGTCAGGCTCATCTTCCTGAGTTTCAATTCAGCCTCAGACACTTAATGGCTGGGTGACCCTGGGCAAATCACTTAACCCTGCTTGCCTCAGTTTCCCCATTTGTAAAATGAACTGGAGAAGGAAATGGCAAACCATTCTAGTATCTCTGCCAAGAAATGCCAGACAGGGTTAAGAACCCTTGACCTGAACTAACCCCTTTATTTAACAGGGAAGGAAACAGGCCCCCGAAAAGGGACATGATTTGCCAACAGTGGCCAAAGTGAGAGAAGTATCCCGGTCTCCTGGCTCCAAGAAGAGGGATCTTTGTTCTGCTCTACCCTCTCTATGGAATGGCTATGGGAGGGTACCTCTGTGTGTTGTGTGTGAATGGGGAGGACTAAGTATGACTGAAGCTAATGAGATTTCTCCTATGGGAGCAGGAAAATTCAGTGGAACTGTTGCCCCTTCCTTTCTCAGTGGGGCTTACACACATACCCTAACTTAAGAGCAGGGCCTTACTTAGGGAAGGGGAGAGCTCAGACCTATCCCTTCTCTGCTTGGATAGTGGAAGTAGTTCTTACTCACCCCTGGGTTATTCAGAGAATGCTGGGTGCCAGCTTTGGTTCTGCCCAGAAGAGGAGGAGGGGAGAGAAGGGAAGCACCAATGGGGGAGAAGGGATTGGGAGGAAAGGCCCCAGAGCTTTATTATTTCTTTAGCCTTAGCTCTTCAATCTTGGCTGAGAGCTTTCTCCTCTCAGCCTGTTTTTGCTTCTGTAAATGAAGGAGCTTGATCTTTAAAGAGGCCCCTCCCAACTCTGACATTCTGTGATCTAAGGGCCCTCCTGTCTCTGACATTCTATGCTTTAAGTCCCTTCCCAGCAATATTATATGTTTCAAGGTCCCTCCTAGCTCTGACATTCTATATTCTAAAGTTTGTTTTTTTTTTTTTTAGAATATAGCTTGGGGTTTTTTTAATAGCTTTTCCTTTTTTAGTAAAATTAGTAAATTTTAAGTTTAATTAATTTAATTTAATGGAATTTAATTAAATTTAAATTAGTAAAAAAATTTAGTAAATTAGTAAAATTTATAGTAAAAAAGATTTGTTTAATTAATCTGCCCTTTCTAGAATATCCCCTTCCTCTATTTCATTGAGCAAATAAAAAAAGCATATATTCTTCAGGGAAAACAAATTCCCACCTTGGCTATGTCCAAATATGTGTTTCTTTCTGAATTTTAAGTTCATGTCCTCTCTTTCTGAAGCTGAATAGTATGTGTTTCCTCTTCTTTTGGACTAGAATTAGAATTTTTTAAGTCTTTCACAATTGTTTTTCTCTATAATGTTTTTATCATTGTATAAATTGTTCTTCCGGTTCTGCTCACTTCACTCTCAATCAGTTCATAGATACTTTCTGAATTTCTTCTGAAAGTGTCCATGTCATCATGATAGGATGATATTCCATTTCATTCACATATAATTTGATTAATCATTCTCCCCTAGGAGAATATTTTCTTAATTTTCAGTTTTTGCTTTCCATGAAAAGAGCTACTTTATATATATGGAAGCTTTTCTTCTTTTGGGGGAGGTAGAATGATATACCTGGGTCAAAGGGTATTTTGTCAGCTTTGGGCATAGTTCTTAATCATTTCCCAGAATGATTGGGCCAATTCACAGCTCCAAGAAGAGTACATTAGTGTGTCTTTTCCCACAGTCCTAATAATTGTCATTTTTCTCTTCTGTCATCTTTGTCGGGCTGATAGGGCTGAGATGAAACCTCAGAGTTATTTTGATTTATATTTCTCTAATTATTAGTGATTTAGAGCATTTTTTCCCCATATGGTTGTTGATAGCTTTGATGTCTTCCTTTGAAAATTGCCTTTCACATTTTTTGACCATTTATCCATTAGGAAATGGCTCTTAGTCATAACTTTGAATCAGTTCCTTATATATCTTAGTTATGAGACCTTTATCAGAGAAACATACTTCAAAGATTTTTCTTCCCCAGTTACCTAGATAAGCATTTATTGTTTACTGTGTGCCAGACACTGTGCTCAGGGTGGGATACAAAGAACAAAATGAGTTCCTGTCCTCAAGGGGTGACATTCTAATGGGGGAGACCACATGTCAATAACTAGGTAGAGAATAGATACCTACTGAGTGGATGAGAGAATCTCAGAGTGGGTTGTAGAAGGTGTGGACAGGAATAAAAATTAAATTATGGGAAGGCTTGTGTTCCTGGATTGTAGAAGGTACAGACAGGAGTAAAAGTGAGAAAGGGAGGGGCCAATGTTGTAAAGAACTTTAAATGTGAAACAGAGGATTCTATATCTGAGCTCATGGTCATAGGATATTAAATGGGGTGGGGCAGGAGGGGAAAACCACTTTGGTTGATGGTTGGATGATGGATTGGAATAAGGAGAGATTTGAGTCAAGGAGACTAATTAAGCTAGTAAAACAGTCTGGGCAAGAGGTGCTGAGGGCCTGAACTAGAGTGTGGTGTGTGTGTGTGTGTGTGTGTGTGTGTGTGTGTGTGTGTGTATGTGTAGAGAATGAGACATATTGCCATTTGGTCATTTTTCAATGGAGTCTGACTCTTCATGCTCCTCTTTGGGTTTTTCTTGGTAAAGATACTAGAATGGTTTGTTATTTCCTTCTCCAGCACATTTTACAGATAAAGAAACTGAGGCAAATAGGGTTAAATGACTTGCCCAAGGTCACACAGCTAGGAAGCACCTGACAAAGGATTTGAACTCAGGTCCTCCTGACTCCAGGGCTCACCCTCTAGCCACTGTTCCCCTTAGCTGCCCCCAGAATGGGGCATAGAAAGGAGTTATTGTAAAGGTAGAAATGAAAAGATTTGGAAATGGATAGGATGAAAGTTTCTCAAAATTGTGGGCCTGGTCTCTCATACTTCTTGATATTCTGGGTTCTAAGAGCCCTCCCAGCTCTGATTTTCTGAGATCTGAGGGCCCTCCCAGCTCTAACATTTTGGGTTCTAAGGTCCCTTTTAGCTCTGACACCCTATGTTCTATTCTGTGTTCTAAGGGCTCTCTCATCCTTGACATCTCATGTTCTAAAGAGCCCTCCCAACTCTGACATTCTCTCTTGTAAGGTTCATTCTGATTCTGACATTAATGGTGTTTTCTACGAATTAGTCATCCATCAAACATCAAAAATGGTGTATTGAACCCAACTAGTTTAGCCACTGACCTCAACTAGGCTGGGTTCAGAAAGACATGGAGATACTCCTCCCGTCCCCTTTGCTCCAAAAAGAGTAGACTACAGTCATCTATCTCTCTTCAAACTTTCATTTTTCTTGTCTCAGCTCTACTGAGCTGGGAGGGTCTCCCTTGGGTGTAACCACAAACATTCTTACTGTCAGTCTCAAGTTATGGGAAGATAAAAATCAGCCACCCAGCGGATAAGAAAACTCCTTCCAGGCCTTCTCGTGACCCCAGGAGGGGCTAGGAATCAAGTTTCAATTTGTGCCCAGGGCTCTGGGGACCCTGGGGTGCTGCTCCTCTGGTCACCTGCACTCCCACTTCAACTACTCATAGCATCTGTTTCTGCCCACCAACCCTAATGGAACAGGACCTAGAGGCTTTCTGGTTCCCCTCCCAGGATATATATTCTCCATCCAGATGAGGTAGAATGTCTGAAGGCAGAGGCAGAGGCTTCTTGGAAGGCCCGAGCTACCTCCTCACTCTGCCTTAAGGAGCAGTTTGGCATATTGGAAATTGCTATGGATTTGGAGCCGGGAGGTTACCTCTGTGATCTTAAGCCTCAGTTTTCCCATCTGTAAAGTGAGATTGTTGGACTTAATCCCATTTTAATCCATCTCCTGAAAAGATCCAAGGTTTTTTCCCATAATGTGTCCAGAATACACTGGACTGACAGTCCCATAGAGGAAGGATGGGAACTAGAGAAGATTTTCTTTCAGGTTAAACACCTGGGGCCAACTATAAATGACAACAGCAACATTAATAACAACAACAGTAATAATAATAACAATGATAAATCACTTCATAGCTTACCTCAGATTGACAAGCTTTTTTGTTTTTTTTTTTCCGCAATAAGCCTGTGAGGTAAGCAGTGTAAGCATCATTTTCTCCACTTTGTAGTTAACTGAGGCTCAGAAAAATTTAAGTCATGTGTCAAGAGCATCCAACTGAGTGCAGACCACAATGGGCATTTGAAGAGCTCAGATCCCTGGGAGAAGAAGAAGGGGTTGGAGTGCTTTGTTTAGGGGGATGAGGGTGGGGCTGCCACTTGGAGAGTCCCAGAGAGTTTAGTTTGGACCTACCTCCTAATGGGTTCTTGTCCTCCTCCCTAATTCCTCCACCTTATTCAGGAGAATGAATGAGGTGGGGTTCTTGACTGAGGATTCCTGGAATATCCTGTCTGGACTGAAGTGAAGGGGAAAGCTGAAGGTATGGGGAAGGAGGAGGAATAACCATTTATATAAAACCTACTGTGTGCCTAAGCATCTTACAAATAAGGGAGAGCTGGGAATGAGAGGCTTGGATGGAAATAGGGAGAGAGCTGCCTTTCTCCCTTAAGTCTAAGGCATGTGGGACTTATACAAATAACCTAGTGTTAGTTTGCATATGCAAATTAGGTTGCCTGTCTCTTGCCCGTACCCTTGGAGTGATCCTGCTCTGCATATCATCAACTTCGTTATCTTCATCAACATTATCTTCATTATAGCCCAAAGACCTGAGACCTCAATGTGTGTACTTGCTCTTAGATCCTATCTCAGAGCTAGGAAGAACCTCAGAGATCATTTAATACTACCCCATTTTCTTTTATTGAATTGAAATTTGCTTCCCTGTAATTTTATTCATTTGCCAGTTCAGTCAATAAATAAATGTGGTGTCTCTCATAGCTGGCAGATGCTCCATCTTGGCCTTGGCCTTTGACACAAATAATGAGACAAATGACCATAATATAAGTGGTAAAGGTTGGGGCTTGTCCCATTCTCAATACGGACCATCCCGGGGTGATGTCTTGACTTGTTCGTGAATTAGATTTAAAGGAGGCAGAATTATACAAAGTCATCAACCTCGCTCTCCCGTCATCAAATCCCAAGGCAGGGCAAAATCAGGGTGATGGCAGAGGGATGGTCTGGGAGGCAGTAGATGACCTTGGAACATCTGACCAGGCTGTAAATGTTCCATAGTACCTACTTCAGCTGCCTCCATGGCCATTGGAACAAAATGTTCTCATCTGCCTATTCTGCCAAGGGAAGTCTTCATATGTTTGGGGGAGACATCTCCCAAACTCATCGATGGGGCCTGTTGGTTACCCTCATCTGCTGAGCCAGTTTACACAGGGATGGCTGATCTGCTTGCTATAGTTTCTTGAGAGTTTGGGCAATGTATTATATTCCCCAACCTCCCTCCTTTATTTTCTCCCACCCTTGCCACTTTTGTCCTTTGGGGTCCAGCAAAATAATCCTTCATATATTTATAATTTTATAGTAATTTATATGTATATTTATATTTTTAAAAATCACTTTAATGTAACTTCCTAAGTCTTGTCTTCTCCATTCTAAACATTCCCAGGTCCTTCAAATGATCCTTTAGATCACGGCTTCTTAAATTTTTTTTCACTCACTTCACTTATGTGACCCTGGGTATATAGATATATAACATAGGGTTACAAATCATTTAAATGATTGTACAAATTATTTATACAAATTTCATACTTTCACAACTCCTGTATTCAGTGACAAGATCCTATATAGGGTCTTGAACCACAATTTAAGAAGCTGGGCTTTAGATGACCTGTTCTCCAGGCCTCTCACCCTACTGGATGACCTCTTCTGGACTGAAAGAAAGTTGGTTTTCACAAATCAAATGTAAAGTCCTTGAAAACAAGGAGTGAATTCTTTTTTGGTCTCTCTTTCTCCAGAACACAGCACTAGGCTACCTTTTGGATCCTCACCATCCTTTACAATATGGCACTCAGAACTATATCCATTCTTTTAGATGGAACCTGACCACAGAGAGAGACACTGAGATATACAGAGAGGTAGGAACCAGCATCTCAGCAGAGAAAGGTTGTTGCCATCTCTGCCTTTTCTCCCCACCACTGGTCCATGATGGCACATTCATAAGAAGGTGGGATGGTAGTGAACAATGTATTAGGTCCTAAAGGCCCAAAAGGTGTTTAGTAATAGATACAGGTGATAGATACAGAACTAACTATACAAATGAATGAAAAGCACTCATGTGTCAGGAACTGGGGACACAAATCCAAAAGGGGTTTGGGAAACCCAAGGGTGGCACCCCAATGCCCATCAGGCCCAGGTTGCCAGGGGCTTCTCCTAGGGGAGTCCTGAGCTGTTCTTCCCCATTCATCTACCCCCAATCTCCCCTGGCACTCCAGAGAACTAAACACCATAGCGGGAGGGCCTCATGGCCTGGGATCAGGACTCATTAGCCAAGCTGCTGACGCCAATGCTGACTGATCAACTTGGGCTCCTGGCCTGGCCTGGGCTCAGAGTCAGAGATGTTCTTCCCATGAGGCTGTTTTCTAAATATATTGGCCAATGAACTGTGCTGGAAGAACTGCTGGAGTTCAGAGCAGAGAGGAGCTAGCTCTGTGCAGTAGGCATCCTATGCCCCACAGATGGGGATGCTCCCACACCCCCTCACCCTGTGGTCATAGAAAATTGACAGCTTCTAAGGCTTTCAAGTCTCCCTCCCTGTCTACCACAATACCAGCAGTTTAATATTGATTGGATGAATGGGTTACAATGTTATGTATAAGTCACATATACAGCAACAAATGTTGCAATAAATAAATGAATGGCAAGCACTTATTAAACACATTGTATCAGGCACTGTGCTAAGCTCTAGGGTTCCAAATATAAAAGATAATCATTGCTCTTAAGTTTACCTATGTGTCCATTTTGGATTTACATATATATTTACTATCTTTAACTATATTGGATTACTTGCCATCTAGGAGATGGGATGGGGAGAAGGAGGGAAAATTGGGACACAAGGTTTTGCAAGGGTCAGTGCTGAAAAATTATTCTTGCAAATGTTTTGAAAATAAAAAGCTTCAATTAAAAAAAGTTTACATATGTAATAGGAAGAGAAAACAGCATAGGGGAATAGTGATCCGGGAAGAAACTTTGGTGGAGGGTGTCACAGAGTAGAAGGGCATAAGCATTTATTAAGCATCAATCATGTGTTTAGCAGTGTGCTAAGCAGCTTACAAACTCTGTCTTTTGACTCTCAAGACAACCCTGAGGGGGAGGTGCTGTTATCTCTATTTTATAATTGAGGAAACTGAGGCAGACAGCAGTTAAGTGATTTGTCCACATCTAGGAAGTGTCCACGGGATTTGAGATCAGTTTCCTGACTCTATTTACTGCTATATACCTGTATCTAGAGATAGAAATATCTGCCTTTCTCTTTGGTGACAAACTCCCATTTTAATTTTTTTTATTGTAGTAAGTTTATTTTTAATATACATTGCTTTATGAATCATGTTGGGAGAGAAAAATCAGAGCAAAAGGGAAAAACCACGGGAAAGAGAAAAAAAAAAACAGAAAAAAGAAGTGAACATAGCATGTGTTGATTTATATTCAGTTTCCTTAGTTCTTTTTCTGATTGCAGGTGGCATTTCCTCCAAAGTCTATTGAGATTGCTTTGGATCTCTGAACCGCTGAGAAGAACCAAGTCTTTCATACTTGATCATCACACATTCTTGCTGCTATTATATACAATATTTTCCTGGTTCTGCTTGTTTTGCTCAGCATCAGTTCATGTAAATCTTTCCAGGCCTTTCTATAACCAACTTGTTCATCATTTTTTTATAGAACAAATTTCCATTTTTATAACACTACAATTTAGTTGGCAGCTAGATGGTACAGGAGAGTGCTGGGCCTGAGTTCAAATCTAGCCTCCAGTGCTTACTGTGTCACCCTGGGCAATTCACTTCACCTCTGCCTGTTATATAAAATTTAATACAAATATAAAACAGAGATAATAATAATAGTAATTATTTCTTAAGGATTATTGTGAAATACTATTCATAAAGTGTTTAGCACAGTGCCTGGTACATAATAGGTGCTTAATAAATGCTTGATTTTTACTATTGATCAGAGAAATGCAAATTAAGACAACTCTGAGATACCACTACATACCTTTCAGGTTGGCTAAGATGACAGGAAAAGAAAATGAGGAATGTTGGAGGGGATGTGGGAAAACTGGGACACTGATACATTGTTGGTGGAATTGTGAACAGATCAACCATTCTGGAGAGCAATTTGGAACTGTGACCAAAGGGTTATCAAACTGTGCATACTCTTGGATCCAGTAGTGTTTCCATTGGGCCTATATCCCAAAGAGATCTTAAAGGAGGGAAAGGGACCCACATGTGCAAAAATGTTTGCGACAGCCCTTTTTGTAGTGGCTAGAAACTGGAAACTGAGCAGATGCCCAATAGTTGGGGAACGGCTGAATAAATTATGTTATATGAATTTTATGGAATATCATTGTTCTGTGAGAAACAACCAACAGGATAATTTCAGAGAGGCCTGGAGAGACTTACATGAACTGATGCTAAATGAAATGAGCAGAGCCAGGAGATCATTGTACATGGCAACAGTAAGATTATAAGATGATCTCATAGGGTGGAAGAGGGATGGGGGCCCTGAGCCTCTGCATCCTGAACCTATGCCTTTCTTACCTCTGTATTCTCCCTTCCCCCTCCCAACCCCGAAGTTCTTCCTTTTGTCCTCTATGCCAGAAAACCCTATTTGAAGAAGTGGTAACAGTCATTTTTTGAGCTGGGGTTGGAGACTGAGATAGTTGAGAACAGGTACCTCATCCCTACTCCATCCTTCCAATCCCATGTAAATAAATGGCATGATCTTTGTCATGAAAAAAAAAATTATATGATGATCAACTCT
The DNA here is from genome assembly GCA_023553655.1 of Myrmecobius fasciatus. Lineage (NCBI taxonomy): Eukaryota > Metazoa > Chordata > Mammalia > Dasyuromorphia > Myrmecobiidae > Myrmecobius > Myrmecobius fasciatus. The sequence goes on from JAJPUD010005801.1 coordinate 116,573, forward strand.
GATGGACGTGGCTCTTTTCAACAATGAGATGATTCAGGCCAGTTCCAATTGTCTTGTGATGAAGAGAGCCATCTGCCCCCAGAGCCTGTGAGAACTGAATGGAGTTCACAACATAGCATTTTCACTCTTTTTGTTGTTGTTTGCTTGCATTTTCTTTTCTTTTCCATTTTTTTCCTATTTGATTTTTCTTGTGCAGCAAGATAATTGTATCAATATGTATGCATATATTGGATTTAACATATATTTCTACCATGTTTAACAGAAATAAACAAATTAATAAATAAATGCTTGATTTCTTCCTTTCTCCTAGCTCTGACATTCTATGGTCTAAAGCCTCCTTCAGTTCTGACCTTTTATGTATTAAAGGTCCCTTTTAAGGCTCTGACATTCAGCCAATTGGCACCAACTGGCAGGGGCAGTTAGCTACTGCTGGAGAGACCATGTTACAGATATAAATAATGTCTACAGTGTTTTCTGTTGTTCAGCATAGTCTTAACATGTCTCATCACAATTTGGGGCTACTGCCTGTCATCCACTTGCACAGATACACTCATTCGTACACATATAAATAAAACTTTGTGTATACACATTGATCCTTGTGTACTTAGATCCTTTCCCCAGGGCAGCATAGTCATATTTAACCACTCATAAATGAATATACTTCCCAGAGATATTCATTGACATCAATGTGTATATGAATATCTGCATATACATGTGTGTATACATACATATACACATACATAATTCAATATTCCTATGTATAGGTCCTATGTATAGGGACTGTGGGATAAAAAGAGTCTTTGCTTTCAATGAATATATATTCTATTTCTATCAGGCAATGTTCCATGTATGCGGTTCCTATAAGGTCAAGGAAAATGGGTGATGAGGCAGAGATGGAGACAAAGTATTCTAGGGAAATCTGAGAGAATGAGAAAGAGCGTTGCCCCATAGGCAAATAGCCCCATAGGGATATCAAGGAAGCTTTATGGAGGTGACATTTGAACTGGGCCTTGAAGGATGCGTACGGATTGCCTAGACAAATTGGTAGATGGGGGGGTCAAGAGGACATTCCCCCTGTAGGGAGAAATCTGAGCAGAGAAAGTTCAAGCATTGTTGGTGTTGGAGTAGCTGGGGAATGATAGCAGATGAGACTAGAAAAGCTAGTGATGTCAGATGGGAGTGCTTTAGGTGCTTTTTGGTAATTGGGAGCCAGTGAAGATTCTTGAGCAAAGGAGTCAGGACTGCATTCAGATTCATCTAGATAAGGATGGATGGGAAAAGGAAGGATTTGAGGCAGGGAAACTGGTTGCTTTATCCCATCATTAACATTAAGGAGACCCGTTAATGGGCTTTGGTCCAACAAGTGTCCTAAGCCTCCTGAAGTAAGCAGGAGGGAAGGAAGATGGACTTAAGTGAGATAACTTTTGGGTTAGACCTGGGGCAGGCTGGGTGCCAAGACTCCTGTGTCCTGACTCACTGCCTTGCTTTTTCTACATCAAACTCACCACTTCAGAGGCCCCTAATGAGGGTGAATAAGTTAAGGGCTTTTGAGATTTCTGGATGAAAGGAGGGACTTTGGTAAACAGCAGCTGGTATTGTCATAGTGACAGGGCCAGCGGGTGCCTCAGGGTGATGACCTCTCCCTTCCAGGGCCCTCAGTGGCCACCCCCAGTCATTACATACTTTTGGATGGGCTCCATGCTAGGTTTAAAGATGCCTTTGTGTTGCTGACAGGGACTTATCCCAGAGAGTGAGGGCCCCCTCCCAGCCCTGGGCAATGACCCAGGGCCAGGAGCTGTCTACTCCTATCCTTTTGCTAATAATCCTGTGTCAGCACTGACGTAGGCAGGCCCAGAGCCAATGCCCAGGGGAGCTGGGGAACCAAACTGGCTTTTTTTTTCCATGGAGGTTGTATTTCCCAATAGGCACAGGTCTCGCATATTTACATTACCCTCCCACATCCACCCCCAACACTCCCAGCCAAAAATTAACTCAAGGGAACAGATGGAGAGCAATTGGAGAGACGGTTCCCTCCTCAGCCCAAAGATCATCCTTGGGAAAGAACTGGCCACTCATGGGTTCCCACCCCACCCAGGCCTACAAATGCAAAGAGTGCAGAGGCAAATGTAGAAGCACATTGGACAAAGCATGGGTTCAAAGGCTCTTTGGAGTCTGACCTCTGGACTAATTTCCTAACATTTCAGGGCCTAGGAAGTTTAAGTTTCACTTAAAAGGTTTCCAGGACCAGCTGGCCTCCTGTTAGGGTTACCGTGATGGGATTTACCCAGAGATGGTCCCTATGATTTCTGCCTCGGATGCAGAAAGGCAGAGACCTCCAGGTCATGTCCTTCAAGCCAGACCAAAAATTGACTCTTGGGATGGGGTTATCAAGCGTAGATCCCCTTGCCACCCTCCATCAGGTCACCCAATCCCACAATCCAATGACCTTAAGCAGGTTAAGGCTAGTATACTATTGCCATAGTTACAGAGCACACAGATTCCAAATAGAGAAAATAGAAACTTTATTTTTATTTCATGAGAGGTTTGTGGGTTCAGTAGCCCTGCTGTCTCTCCCTCCCACACCTGAGACCCCCTCCTCAGTGAGTCCCTCCATCAGTGGATTCCCTCCTTCCTTAAAGAACTCCCCCCTCAAAAACACCTAGCACCCAGAGGTGGGGGAGTTGGGCTCCTGAGGGAAGGAAGGGGTATACCGAGAGTTAATTGGCACCTTCCCAGCTCCACCCCCTCTCAGGGTGTAATTGGCCTGTTGTCCTATCCCAGGCCACTTACCAGGCCCATCCTCCTCTCCACTCAGGAGAGGTGAGTGTTTGGGCCTCTAAGGAATAAATTGGGACCTTCATAGTCCCTTCTACTTCAGGGAAAACTTCAAGCCTAGGAGTTTGTGGAGAAAACAATTCAAATCTGGGTGGGGTGGGGGGAGGGCAGAAGGAAGATCACTTCTAGACCCTTCCCCCAATCACCCTTAGGAAAGTAACATCCCTTATACCTCCAAACAAACCAATCACTCATTGGAGGGTCAAGGCTTGGCTCTTCAGAGAGAAATCTTTATATAATCTAAGACCTAACTCAGCTGGGGAGTAAATACTGGAGTTCACAGGGAGATTTGGAGTGGGTGGGACAGGGCTACCCTTCCCCACCACCATGAGCAAAAAGAATCAAAATGTTAAGACTCAGGAAACCCGTCCCCTCCCTAAGGAGCAGGGCAAATGGGGGTTGATCAAGTTGTTGAGTAGTTTTCAAGTGTCTGATCCTCCTGTTTGGGTTGGTGTGCCATCCTGCTCATGAGGAAATTGAGGCAGACAGAATGAAGTGACTTGTCCAGGATCACACGGCTAGGAGTGGCTGAGACCAGATTTCAACTCAGATCTGACACTGAGGTACCTAGCTGCAGCTTTCCCAGCCTGTTAATAACCCTTCTCTCCCAAGCTCACCATCTTTATCCAGTTTTCCCGAGGTCAGGTTTTCCTTGAAAGGAAGAAAAGTTCTTGGTTGCTGGTGCAGGTATCACGGAATAATATTTGGCTTTAATGTTGGAGGCCCAGGCTGGGCTGACATTATGCCCTGTCCCCAGTCCCCCTAACTAAACAAGTTCTAGAAGGCCAAAATTAGGCAGATCTGTCCAGATAGCTAGCTCCCCATGTTACTGTCCCCCAAATAGTTCTTTCCTTCCTTTGCAGGCTAGTCTTAGCCCACCTGACATGCTCAGAGGCAGTAAGAGGCCCTCATCAAGGCCAGCAGGATGACCCCAGGGGAGCTTAGAAATCCTAATGGCCATAGTCCAAGCGTGGCCAGGTTCCTGTACAGGTCCCTGTAGTCTTTGGCCACACACTCAGCCCCGTAGCTGCTGCTGCCCCCCACCCCCAACCTTGTTCCTCAGGCTGTCCAGGGCCAAGCCTCTTGCTGTCCCCCCACAAAGTCCACTTGTGGAGGACAAGAAGCCTGACTTGCAGGTTTTCAGCCCTGACTGGAGGGAGCCCTGAATGGAGTAACTCTGACAAGAACTGAGATAAACTGACTGCGTGCTGTGAACTGCTCCCTCCACCCCCTAAGGCCGGGCCCTTTGGCCCCTTGAGGCTGGACCTGATCATTAATAAGCCCTTAGACACCCCAAACCCCATCCCCCCCCAACCAACAGCAAATAGGTAAGAGTCTAACAGTGCTAGAGCCTGGTATGGCTGGGGATCGGTCTGTCCCCCCTGGCTGGCTCAGGTCCCAGGGGTGAGGATGGGGAACCCCACGCCCCCATCCCTCTCAGCTCAGCTACAAGGCAGCCAGGTCGGGTAGGAGGAGTGGGCACAGGCCAGCAGAGGCTGGATGGGGGTCAGGTAGTAGTTGAGGGCAGGGGTGGTCCCGTCACTGCCAGGGTAGGAAGTGGGTTGGTAGTGCCAGGCCAAGGCGGTGCCGCCCACAAGGCCCTGCTCGGCCAGCACCCGCAGGGCCAGCATGGCGATGAGGTCCAGCGTCTGGCGACGCTCGTGGCCCATGAGGCAGACAGTGCTCTCGTTAACCACCCGGTGCAGGGTCACCAGGCAAGCATAGGAGGCTGGCCCGGTGCCCCCCCCAAAGTGGGCCTGCAGGTAGCGCTCCAGCTTGCGCCTCTGCTCCCCCAAGTCTGGAAAGTCGATGAAAAAGCGCGAGCACATGTAGCGCTGGAGGGCCTGGATGTCGGTGCCCGGGCAGGGCCGGAAGCCGCGCACCAGGAGGTGGCAGTACTTGAGCAGGCCCCCGCCTCGGATCTCCTCTGGATTGTGGGTGGCGATCAGCCGCAGCTTCAGGTGCTCCAGAGCCTCCTCGAAGTCCCCATACAGGCTCTCGCCCATCACCGAGGGGTGGAAGGCCTGAGACATGGGCGTGGATGAGCACTGGCCGTACAAGAGCATTGAGTCCAGGATGATCTGGAAAGAGTCCACGCTGAACTCAAACTGGCGCCTCAGGCGGTCCACGAACTTCAGCTCCAAGTTCTTCCCGCTGTTGTTGGACAGGGAGATGAGGCTCCAGCGGTCCGTGTCTGTGCACACCTTGACCAGCTTCTGCACATAGGCCTCGGTCAGGGTCTGTGGCGTGATCTTGGTCCGGTTCACGCAGGCCGGGAGCAGGTCCAGGAGGCAGTCCAGAACCACGTCTCGCACCAACTGGAAGGCAGCTTCGTCCTGGAGATCCACTCGGAAGATGAGATCCACATCCTTGTAGCCCAGGCCGTTATCTTGGTGGAGGACGTGGCTGGCAGCGGAGCCATTGAGGCGGACACTGTGGACGGGCACCTTCAGCTGCTCCAGGCGGCTACGGACCACCTGAGGAGGACAGAAAGGAGTGAGACGGGGAGCAGAAGTGGAAAGGGTCGTCAGGGAGTGGGAGGAAGACGGTGGTCAAAGCCGATACTCATCAGGGGGATGCTCAACTTGGCAGAGGAAGACTGGAGGATAAATGAATCGGGGCAGCACAGCCCCTGAGAGCTCCAAACCAGGAGTCCCTGTGCCGACTTTATCACTGGCTCACTGAGTGACACTCGTCCAGTCCCTTGCATCCGCTGGGACTACATCAGCCCTAAAGCTGGCTTAGACCACCAGGCCCTGAACATTGCTGGAATCTTGCCTCACAGCCGATCACCTCTGGGTAGACCTTGGGCAAAGCACTTTGTGGTACCCCACCGGCCATAAAGGCGGCTTAGATCATGAGGGCCCTGAACATTGCTGGGGTTCAGGAAGGAAAAAATTAGAATCTTGCCTCACAATTTATAACCTCCGGGGAGACCTCACTTGTGGGACAGGGATTTTGGACCCTTTTTCCAGAAAGGGAAACTGAGCCTCAGGCATTCAGTGTTTTGCCCTAGGTCAGTCCTATTTCAGCACTAGTTATTCTTAGTTACAGAAAAGGCCTGGAACATAAGGAATGAAAATATATCCACTTTACAGATGAGTGCTCAGGGTAATCATCACTAAGTGGCGGGACCCAGGGTTCCTGATTCCAAGGCTTGGCTCCTCTGACCCAGCCTCTGATGGTATTTTCAGTAAGGTGAAGAATCCAAGGCATTTCTGAATCAGAAGACTGGACCAACCAGATGTCAGCGAGTTGGTCCCATCCAAGAGAAAAGCTTCTCTCCAGAAGCTCCAATGAGTGGTCCCCCTGCCTTTGGCCCTGAAAGGCTCCAGAGGGGTAGCCAACTCCCTGAAATGACCCCGGTCCTCAGGACTGTCCCAAAGTTTTCCTATGTGCTAAGTCTCTTGCTCCCTACTTCCACGACAACCCTTCAGAGACTTGAAAGCAGTTACAATTCCCCTGAACCTTGTCTTCTCCAAGCCTAGTCATTGCAAGTTCCTTCCTCACATGGGACAAACCCATTACACCTTACTGTGCTCTGCATTGGTGAGCAGTACAAAAAATATGTACAAAAGGATTTGCAAAACTCTGTATTGATGTGAGGTGCCTTGGAACCCATCAATGTGCCTTTGTTAAATAAAGCATCTACTTGGGGAGGCTAGGTACCATAATGGAGAGTGCTGGGTCTGGGGTCAGCAAGACTCATCTTCCTGAACCTAAATCTGACACTAGCTGGGTGATCCTGGACACATCACCTCACCCTGTGCCTCAGTTTCCTCATCTGTAAAATCAGTTGAAAAAGGAAATGGAGGGGGCAGCTAGGTGGTGCAGTAAATAGAGCACCAGCCCTGAAGTCCAGGAGTTCAAATCTGGTCTCAGACACTTCCTGGCTGTGTGACCCTGGGCAAGTCACCTAACCCCTCCAATCTCTTGGCAGAGTTGGATATGACTGAAAAATAGCTGAACAACAAAGTGGCTACTATGTAGCAGCACTGAGTTAAATAAGCACTAGACTTTTGTATGTTTTACAAACACAATAAGTGCATATCCGGTCTAGCAAGAAACAGCCCAATATGATCGATTCAGGAATGAGTTCAAATTTAACCCTGGACACAGCCTGGACAAAAACACTTGTCTGCCTCAGTTTCCTCATTTGTAAGATGGGGAATAATCTTCCCTGGTTTAAGGAGAATCAAATGAGAGAATATTTGTAAAGGGTTTTGCAAACCTGGTGTTCTACCAATGTCAGCAATTACCTGTTTCTTATTAGGACAGAGACTAGACCTGAGATTTCATTAATATATGGAATTAATTTTCTTCATCAACGCAGGCTGGTAGCTCCTCTGCAATATAAAAATCTTTTTTATATTGAAAGTTATGTTATAATATAAAATATATAATATATATTATATTATAATCTATAATATAGTATAATAATATAATGTTATAATATAAAAATCTTTTTTATATTGAAAGTTATAAGAAAGTTGCTGCGGGCGCTTGAGAGAAAAGAGTAGAAATCTAAATTCTCCTAGTTCCAAGCCACTTTGGCTCTTCACTACACAGCACTATGATTATCCAAGTTTGTTCAGATAGAATCTGGGATTCACTGAGGAAGCCTTCTCTGCATAGGGTCACAGCTTCCCAATGGCTGCTTCTCTGGGCAAAGCGCAGAAAGGAGTTTGGCCCAGTTGAGCCTCTGGGCAAGGGTCTGGGACAGTCTAGGCTGGCTAGGAATGGTCCTTAAGAGGAAATAATGCTCAAAAAAAATCTAATGTTCCTAGCCCCCTAGGATTCTACTGTAACTCGGGTTTGGTGCTAAGTCAGCTGATCCTGTATGGCTTCCCTCCCTAATTCTGAGCCAGTGAAGATAGAAAGTATAAAAAGGAGACATGAAGTAATCAAGCAGTATAAGCTGGGTGGAGACAGGCAAGGAAGACTTACTGGAAATGGCAGGGGATGGAAGCCAGAGATGGGATTGGAAGGGTGGGACAGAGAGGAGGGGGAGACTCAGGACCACCTAAAGGGGAAGCATGGGGCCATGGTTTAAAAACTGGAAGAAAGCTTGCTTAGAAGATCCCCTGGTTCATTTTGCAGATGGGGCTTGGAGGCTCAGAAAGATTTAATCACTTGCCCAGATTCAACCAGCTAGGAAGTGGTGGACCTAAGACACAAACCTGTTGTTCAATTCTGGTGTCAGTACTTTTCTTCTCTAAACTACATTGTTTCCCCCCAAAATCGGAGTTGAATGGCTTCCCTCTGGTCTCTGGGTAAGAAAGGAAATTTTCCCTCGCCTCAGTGGAGGTTCCCTGGCCACCACCATGTTGGTAGCACCTATCCAGGTCTACAAATCCAAAACTAGAGATCCTCAAGATTCAGGAATTCTCCAGTGTCATCACTCCTGATGTAGGAAAATTACACCAGAAATGGGGATGAAAATGTACAGGACTTATAGCTTCAGGGGGTGAAGGTAGATGGGTGGGCAGGGATCTGGCTCCTTGATCCCAGGTTGATACCATGGGGAAAATATGGACAAGAATGGAGTTCAGTCGACCTGGGGGTCTAATCATGGATTCATTAATGATCCTATGAGCCTCAATTTCATGTGTTACAAAAGGGTTCTAGACATATTCTTTCCCTCCCAGAGGGCAGGGTTGAGAGGATCAAAGAAGCTAAGGGATATAAAGCATTTTGGCACAGAAAAGGGGTTTCTCCATCTGAAAGGGAGGTGACCGGCCCACACATGAGCTAATGGAAGCAACATCAACGGGCCAGTGAAGACCAGGAAGCCACTTGGGTCAGATGCCATGAGGGTCCAGCCAAGACTAGCCTTCCCTCTGCAATTGAGGAGGTAAAGAGGTGAGATTCATCCAAAGTCACAAAATAAGTGAGAAAGCTAAGATTTAAGTGGGAGACCCCCATCTGTAGGTTCAAGGCTCTTTCTAACAGCATCTAATGCTGGTAGAGACAACCTCCCTTCAGAAGTTGGGAGTGTAACAGTTCGTTCTCACGCTATTTTCCCTTTCACTAAGGGACAACCCAAACCACCTCTAGGCTTGTCCCAAGTGCCGATGCCAATCTGTCTCTCCCCCCAACCTCTCCACCCACCCCAGGGCTGGGGCATCTGGCTGAGTGAGGAGGTGGCTGTACTCTTGTTAAATCCTCCAGCGTCAGGGCTTTGGGGCCCGCTGTGTCAGCCGGCCTAGAGCTGTTGTCTCCCAGGTGTGACACCTCAGATACCAGACACACCCAAGAGTGCCTCTGAGGAGCTTAGCTCTGCCCCAATTTGAGGGGGCAGCCTTGCTTGGTGGGTGCCCAAGGCCCTTCTTTCCTCTGCAGGGTGCAGGAGTGGCCCAGCTTGGGGGTAGAGGAGGAAGAGTAAGGAAAAGAGTTAAAGCTCCCCCCAGTAAGCATCACAGGCTGTCCTGGTATATTGTAAGGTACTTACTGACATCCCTTCTCATTTTAAAATGTTCATGGAGGCCCAGAAGCAGGACCTCAGAAGTCATTTCAGCTAATCCCAAGTGATCCTATCACTTCTGCTAGAAGGGGAATTCATCCCCTTTTCTCTTGGGACAGCCCACTTGGAGGGACCCCCCCTAGCACACAGTAGGTGCTAGGTCTTTACTTTTGTAAACAGATCCTGAGGATCTCGCTAGGGGGTATTTTTTTGCCTCAATTCTTACCTAGCCTTAAACACTGAATGGGTGTTGCCTCAGTTAAACAGACCTGTTCTAGACCCTAAATGCCCGAATCCACTACATCCAGGGCCATCTCCAGTCATCTTGATCTCTATCTTGCCATTGGACCCAGAGGGCTCTGGAGGGGAAAGTAAGGCAAGTGACTTTGCCTTACTTAAAAAAATCCAACTCACTTGCATGTCATGGCATCATCCTTGATACCTCCTTGGGAAGGAAGGACAAACAACTATACCAATGATTTGTTAGAAGTGCTTTTATAGAACTTGGGTCCACCTCCCCATACCTTTAATCATTTCCTCATTTTGCCACTCAGAGCAATCTAATCTTTATTCCACATGAGGGTCAGTCCTTTGCCTATTAGAGAGCTATAGCACTCCTCCTTCTAAGCCTTCTCTTCTCTAAACTAAACATCCTCAGTTCCTTTAGGCCCTCCTTATATGGTATGGTCTCCAGTCCCTTCATCATCCCCAAGTTGCCATACTTGGCCACAACTTCCCTGGGTTCCAGCTGCCCGAGAGCATCCATCTAAACCTAGAGAGCCTTGGATGTTGCTGTCAGAGGTTACCTGCAGCTGAGCCCCTGGCAGATGTGACCAACCTAGCCCCTGAGGACTAGCAAGCAGGCAGGAATGGGCATGAGCACAATGCCAAAGATCTTCTGGGTATTGTGAATAAAAGTTATGGGAGGAGGATGTGTGTCTGTCAGGTGACAGAATGGTGGTTTACTGACAGTCAAAAAGTGATGGGTCATTCATGAGGCAAGAAGGACTTTTTAGTTCCCAATTCCTAAAGGAATTAGATGGGACAAAATCTTTGGGTCCAGCTTGACTCTGGGAGCAAGGATGAAGGATGAAGATTCCCTGAACCTCTTTCATGTGTAGCTGCTCTAGCTCTGCTACTTCTTCATCCTAAGTACTGACTCCATTCTAGATTCATAGAGCTATAGGGAGCCTCGGTAGATGATTATACTTAAAAACTACAGAAGGGGCAACTAGGTGGCACAGTGGATAGAGCACCAGCCCTGAAGTCAGGAGGACCTGAGTTCAAATCTGAACTGACACTTAAACGCAGCTGTATGACCTTGGCCAAGTCACTTAACCCTAATTGCCACAGCAACAAACAAAAAAACAAGAAAAACTACAGAAAAAGATCTCAGGACCCTGATCAATGCAGTGCCCAATCAGAAAACCTAAGAACTGAGTGAACCTGCCTTTTCAGAAGAGGTGGTGGACTAACGGGACAGAATTAGGCAGCCCATGTCTATATGTGGATTGGTTTTTCTAGATTCTACATAGGGTATAGGGGGACAGAAAAGAGAAAGCAACAAATATTAAAAGATGAAGGAACAGCAATAAGACGTCTAAAAAAGTAAAAGGGGGAAAAGTTAAGGAAATCTAGAATCAGAAGGGCTGGCTATATCATTTCTAAACTCATATGACCTTGAGCATGTCATTTTCCCAGTAGTCAGGAGGTTGGACTAGGTCTATAAAGTCCTTTTCCGGTCTGCTGGTCTGCTAACATTGTGATTCTGAGACTATCCAGGAGTTCAAATGCCTCATTTTATTTCGGCAATATTTCCCACCGAGCACTCAGCCTGAAACATATCCTCATAAATCAATTTGTCTAAATTTGAAAGCTCCCCCCATTTTAAAACAAATGATTAAATTATCCCTCTCCTTTCTACAGAAATGAAAACTGAGAGGGCAGGGGACTCTCCCAAGACCAGAGTAGTTGCTGGAGCCAAGACTTCTCACTTGTAACCTAAGAGTCTTATTTCTTGCCTCTATGCAGCCATTTTTACCCTCCTGAGCCAGGTCCAATTTCTGACATAGAATCTCCAGAATTTCAGGCCTCGAGATAGAAGGACTGGGCGGAATCCCAGCTAGGGAATGGGGGAGCAAGCAGAGAGCCCCACTCAGGAGCTTATCAGCTTGGCTCTGGGCACCAATCCTTAAAGCAGCCTATGGGTATCCTCATGGGTTTGGGAGGGGGCAAGAGGCACACCCTGGGCAGTTGAGCTAGCAGCTGAAGCCAGGGAGTGGCCTGGCTCACCTGGCCAGATGGCTGCTACCTGGGCAGTTACTGTTCCAAGATGACAGTAGGAATCCAGGCTGGATTTTCCTGTTTCTTTTAAGATGGGACTTTCCCCTTAGCTCTTAGAAGCCTAGGCTTGGGGTGCTTGGGTGGGAAGGGAATCAGTGCAGCTATGGGCTGTTCCAGGGTAGCTTTTAAGTTCTGCAAGAGGGTACCCACAGACCAGCCTGCCCTCCTCAGAAAAGACCCTACCCATCCAATAGAAGCCAAAAGGCACAGGGTGGTGGGGGAGGTAAGGGGCACAGGTGGGAGAAGGAAGGAGGAAAAAGGACTTGGCTAAGGCCCCTCCAGGGAGGCAGCTAGGCTTGCTCATTCCCTCCTCCCCCCACCAGCATGCTGTCTGCTGGGCGTGTGCAGCCCCTGGCCCTGCGCCAGCCAGGAATTTCACCATCTCAGCACATATCTCTGTTGGTGGATTCCAGCCCTCAGCCTTGTTAGCCTGACTGAGCAAAGGGCAGAAGGGACCTCCGGTTTAGGATGGGGGTAGGAGGAAAACCAGCCCTAGATCTCTGGTCCGGGTGGTCGATCAACCTACAGTGAGGGGCACGGGGTGGAGCCGGGGCTGAAGGGAGCTTAATTTTGTTTCAGGAACACCCTATTGCCAGACCCATCACTGCCCCTCCCCATCTTCGGGACTGTTCCAGCACCATCACTGAGCGTCCCTTTTCAGGGACAGGTCCAGCCCTACTCCAACTACCCAGGTCACACCATCCGGCTTCCCAGGCTCAAAGGGGACAAGGCCGGGACCAGAGCCCACACCCCATTTCTTCCCAGATGCCCAAGTAGGGAGAAAGGGGGGCAGGGTGAGTGTGCAAATGGAGGCTCACTTTGGTCATCGTCGAAACAAAGTTCAAACTGCCTAATTTCTAAAGTCCTTCCAGGGTTCTGAGATCTAATATTCCATGTTCTAAGGTTCCTCCCAACTCAAGCATTCGGAGGTGCCGAGGTCCCTCCCAACCCTCAGTCCATGTTCTAAGATCCCTCCCAGTTTAGACATGCGTGTGCTAAAGTTTGCTTACAGTTCTACTATTACAGAGTCCCTCTAACCCAAAAGCGCTCAGGGCGGGGCGTTTTCAGCACCCCCCAGTTCTGCTCAGCTGCAAAAACCTCAGAGTCCGGGTCGGGGGAGAGAGGATCGGCCAAGCCTCGGATGCTTGGGTCCCGCACTCACCTGCACGATTTGGCGCGGCTGTACGGTCAGTGTGGGAAAGTTACCGCGTCCGTGGATGGGGACCTCCTCGCCCAGAAGAGTGTCCAGTCTCTGCACCTGGGTCCAGCTCAACCGGCTGAAGCGCCGTCGTGCGGCCCCGGAGGCACACTCCGGACTTAGAACTTCTCGTTTAAGGGTAAGGGCAGCCGCGGGGGTGATCGGGGCCGGGGGCGCCGCTGCAGCCGCCGCCACCGATGCTGCATCTGGGCTCGTAGCCCCGCTCTCCGACGGCATCTCTAGCCAAACCCCGGAGCCTAGACGGCAAGAACCGGGAGCGGAGAGCTGAGGAGAGGAGAGGAGAGGAGAGCAGAGGAGAGCAGGGGGGCAGGGAAACAGGAGGGTAGCTGGGAAAAGGACTGCGGCTCTGAGAAGTCCCACACCACCAACGGGATACACCGGCCAGAAAGCCGATTAAAGTGTGTTGAGACCAGCTCATATAGACTGTCCCCCGCCAGTCCATTGGTCGGCAGAACTGTCGTTCATCCGCCCTTCCCCACCCCCGCCCCACCCCACCCCCGCCCTTCAGGCTGTCATTGGGCGGAGAGGACTCCACTGGCTTTGCATGTGCGTCACTGCTCGGCAGAGGCGGCCTGTGATTGGCTGAGGAGTTTACTACTCCTTCCCACCTGATTCCAAACTCTCCTTCGGGCCGGCCGAGGGACTCCACTCTCGGATGGGTCAGGTCTGGGCAGTTCTAGGAATTAAAGGGACCGCCTCAGGTCGCCGACGGGAAGGAGAAAATTAGAAGGAAGAGTGGAAAGGAGTGAGTTTGTAGCAAGTAGGGTGCCAACATGGAAACCTAGATTGTCCGAGTTAGAAAGGACCTTAAAACAGAGAACGGTAGAATTGAGAAGATAAAATGTCAGGTTTTGGAGGGCCGGAGATAGCATCTGGTCCAACCCCCTCACCTTGCAGATTAGGAAATTTACAGATAAGGTAACTGTGCAGGAGGGAGGTCTGCCTCTGGACTCCTAGGACCCCCTTACTATCTCTCTAGGTGACCTTGGTCTAATCTAGGAATCTCAGTGGACCTCGCCTTCTCCCTCGTAAAATACGGAGGGCGGGGTGGGGAGAAGGGACCCAGACAATCTCTTAAAAGTCCCTAACAGTTCTAATTCCCTTGAGGTCTAGAGTCCAAGGTCCATATAGCCTTTGGGGAGAGTCTATGGCTGCTAAAGTGGGCCCGTCCTGGCCATCTTGGTCTTCCCCAAAGTGGTGACTGAGCTGTCAAGAGAACTCCTTGGCAGCTGGGATCCGAGATGAGGGCGACCGCGTGCCCCTCCCCCCATCTCCTTCCTCGAAACTTTGTAGGGCATTTTCAGGTTGTTTTTTTTTTCCTTCTTTCTAGATCCGATCTTTCTTGTGCAGCAAGATAACTGCATATATATACACACACATATTGGATTTAACATATTGTAACATTTAACATGTATTGGACTACCTGCCATCTAGGGGAGAGGGGGGAGGAAAAAATTTGGAACAGAAAGTTTTGCAAGGGTCAAGGTCGAAAAATTACCCATGCATATGTTTTATAAATAAAAAGCTTTAATTAAAAAAAAGAAACTCTGTAAAGGGCAGGTTAATGAATGTTTGGTCTTCTCCCCTTCTCTCTCCCTTCTCTGCTCCTCTCCTGTCCCTTTCCATTACCTTTCCTCTCTTCCTTTTTCTTCTCCTTCTTTCTTTCCCCTCCCCATTCTGTACTCCAGACCTTGACCCCAATCTGGGAAAAGGAAGGAGGGACTGGCTTAATCGGTAGGATCGGAGGCATTAAGTACGCTGAAAGCACATTTTTGGGTCCGCTGTACATGGAATCATGTTCCCCAGGACCCCCATATCTGCTGATTATAGCGAGTTACTGTCTGGGGCACTAGCAATCTAAGTATTCTCATTCTCATTCCCGTCTGCCCTTCTTTCCAGCTTTGAAGGCTAGCTCCTCAAATGAGGGCAAATGTGTTAGGTCTTTCTATCACTGAGTGGTCCTAGGACCTTGAAGAGCCCTTGAATCCCACCTATGGAGCCATTTCTCCATACGTGAGGTGCCTTCTTCCTACACTGCCCACTGCTCTCCCTTCAATTGTCTCAGACCACCAGACCTGTTCTTGAGAAGCCTGATTCCCTTAGTCCCACTTTGTCCCCCTGCCATGAAGATCTCATTTCTGACCACCTTCATCTTCTCCAACCTTCCCCCTTCCCCTCAGGGAAGATGGAAAGTGCCCTTGATTTAGTCTTTTCACTAAAGATTCTCTAACTAAGTACTTTTCCTTGAAGGCAGGAGCTGTGCTTATTTTATCTTTTAATTCAATTCCCTCTGATTATGAGCTGGGTGGTGGAGGTAGGTGGAACCCTCCTCCCCGTAAATCCGGTCTCTGACAGCCTCAGACTGTGTGACCTTGAACAGGTCTGTGCCCTGGGCCATTCACCCAGACTAAGTGGCGGAACACCTAGTAATCTGCATTTGTACTGGTTTGAGTTTCCTCACCTGGGAAACCTAGAAGACAAAATCACCACCCCTACCACACAAAATGTCCCACAAACTGAAAGCTTTGGATACTGCCTAGGTAGTGGAGAGACATTAAGATAATTTTTTTTCAATGAACAAAATCAAATTTCTCTCCCTCCCATTCCCCCCAACATTGGAAGGGAAAAAGGGGAGAAGTAACAATTTTTTTTGTTTTAATGTATGTTTTAAAGTATGCAAAATTGAAAATGAAAGTTACTTTCTTCAAAAAGGCTCCATTCTACTGGCTAGAAATAATATGAACACGCCACGTGAGTGCACACACAGACACCCCCACAAATAAGTTCATGGGGGAACTACTGACAAATGGGGAAAGCTGGAAAGGCCTCTAGGAGGATGTGGGCAGGTGAGTTAAATCAGGCAATAAGCATTTATTAAGCACCTAAGGTGTGCTGACTGCTAAGTACTTGAAGAGAGCTAGGAATTCTGTGATGAGGAGGTGAAAAGAGAGTCCCTTTGGGGCACCAGCCTATGCAAGAGGCTATGGAAATGAGAGATGAAATTCTGTGTAAAAAAAAAAAAAGGGCAGGTAAGATCATTGGCTGGAACAGAAGTGTGCATGAAGGGAGAAATGTGAAATTAACCTGGAAAGATATGCATTAGCCAATTTGGAGATGGGGGTAGGATGGAGGGACTGTCTTTTTATTTATTTATTTATTTATTGTAAATGTTTCATTCATTTTAAATTTAAATACAAAATGAGAAAAGGAAAAAAAAAACATTTTCATGTACATAACAACATGAGAGGATTCAATATAAAACAATACATTTCTATTTCAGGAAAATTTACATAATAAATATCACATATTGTTTTCAAAGCTAGCCAGCCTTTCTATGCTTACTTCTAGATTTTTCTTTTTTATTGTTTGTGCAAAATAGTGAAACTTTCAATAGGAGCTTTAGAATTGACCTGAAACTGGAGTGAGGTGGAGCAGGTGGATAGAGCTGATATGAAGGGTGGGCACTGTGCTGTTTTGGCTAAAGTTATCTTTGCTCCCATTCCTTTATGAAGCCTTGAGCTTCCTGTGGCTGGACCTCTGGTCCGAGTGAGCAGTTTATGACTTTGAATATACTCATTCTACAATAAGAGATGCCTTATTTATTTATTATTCCCCAAAGACCACCCCTGACTCAAGCTCTGGCCCAAATACTGCCTTTTCCAAGTTTTCCATGATTTCTTTTGTCCAAGAGATTTCAACTTTTTTAATCTAAGGATTTTTTTATACTTTTGAAGGCAATTGGGGTTAGTGACTTGACAGGATCACACAACTAGTAAGTGTCTGAGTTTGAGAAAGTGTCAGATTTAAACTCATCGGGTCCTTTTCTCTTTCTCCTCTCCCTTGTCCTTTCTCCTTTGCATTTCTCCCCTCCTCCCTTCTTTCTCCTTCCTTTCTCTACTTTTCCTTCTTTTCCCTCCCCTCACCCCACCATCTTTCTCCTCTCTCCCCTCTCTTTCTCCTCTTTCCTCCCCCTTCTTTCTTTTGTTTTCCCTCTTTCCCTCTCTCTTTCTTTTCTCTTCTCTCCCCCCTCTTTTCTTTTTTCTTTCCCCTCTTTCCTCACTCCTCTCCCTTCTCCTTTTTCCCTTCCCTCTTCTCCCTTCTCCTTTCCCTTATATGAGTGGGTGTGTGGTCATTCCATTTCCAATCTAAAAACATTTTCACTAACATTACAGGTCTTGGAATATCTCACTAGGATGATAGTATGATTGATTTACTTAATATCCTATATGCCTCTGTGACAAGCTTCTCAGATGGTGAGCTTGGAAGGACTTTAGAGATTCTAGTCTAACTCCCTCATTACAAAGATAAATAACAAACAATCTCAGGCTCATAGATCCAGAGCTAGAAGGGACCTGAGAAGTTATCTAGTCTGATCTCTTCTTTTTGCAGAAAAGGGAACTGAGATCCAGAGAAATGACTTGTCCAAGATAATATAGGAGAAGGGATTTATTTGAACCTGTGTTTTTGGATTTGAACCTGTGTTTTGGATTTGTACTGCTGTGAGTTAGGAAAGGAAGGAAAGAAGAGAGGAAGGGGGAAGGGAGGAAGGAAAGAAAGAGAGGGAGGGAGAGGGAAGGGAAGGAGAAGGGGGGGAGGGGAGGGAATGGAAGACAGGAGAAAGGGAGGAAGAAAGGAGAGGAGGGGGAGAGAGGAAGAAAAGAAGGAAGGAGGTTGAAAGTTGAGCAAGATATTGAGCAGAATAATAGAAATTTCTGAGTCCACCATTTTCAGAGGCAGTACAATTCTCACAAATAGAACAGTGGCTAGTTAAACCTGCAGGGTGACCTGGCAGAAACTGGCCAGAGGATCCATCAGCACAAAGCCCCACAGTGTTTTAGCCCCACTCAAACTGGTCTCTGGAGGGCTGCTTTGTAGACTGGTCTGGTAGCAGGGAGACTGTGTGACCCAGGTCTCTTGATTTAGAGTCCACTGAATCAGGTTTGTTCCTCTTTTGTGAATTTGTCATGTTCTGTTTTGTGTTTGTCCTTTATAGTGGAAAGAGCCCTGAACTGGCAGTCCTTTTTAGCTGTGGGACATTGTGCAAGTCACTTGATGTCTCTGAGTGCCACATTTCTCATGTGTATGTTTATAGGAATAATCTGTAATTATATCTGTAAAATAATTTCTATCTATGCATGGAAATTTCAGGTTTGGGAGCTCAGTTTACCTAGACAGATCAGCAGATTGAGGCAGATTAGAACCTGTTTTAGTCCTAGTCACTAGGTTCTAGGAAGTGCCTGAAGCATTCTGACTCTGCTTGTAAGACTTGTCTAAATCAATTAATCCCTGTGAGCCTCAGTTTCCCCAACTACAAAATGAGGAGGAAGGGTTGGAGTAGATGGCACTTGAGGTCCCTTCCAGCTCCTAATCTCTCATCCTGTGGATGATGACTTTCAAGGTCCTTTCCATCCCTAAATCTGGAATCTTATGACAATGACATGCTGCTGATTTGGTGATTTCCCCAGAATGACATAGCTAGTCCATAGTGGGATTTGAACCCAGTTCTTCTGTTCAACTGTGACTATATCACAATCTCTGGGGCTTCAGAAGGATAATAAAATGGAAAATGGAAATAATGATGTTTACCCTACCAACTTCCAATGTGGGGGCCTTGTTAATGGGATGAACCATAAAGTGATATTGAAATATATCCTTAATATTAGATTGGGGTCGGGGACCCTGTCTTAATTACTGTACTGGGCCCTACTCCAGCAAGATGCTATTGACTTTGAATCACAAAACTCTCTTAGAGGGAGATGAAAACCAAAAGATTTCCCTTCTTTTTTTCTCTTTCCTGACTTGCATCTGGGCAGGGAAGAGCAATTAGCAAACTCCTCAATCTGTGAATCATGCTTGTATTTACGATCCTGTTCCCAGAGCTAATTGTTTCATTGTTTATCTGAATTTCAGATGTCAGCATCTTTGTGAAAATGGGAGTGGGGGGGTGAGGATGGCAGTGAGGAGGGGAGACTGAAAAGAGAGTGTGAGTGCAACCTGGAATTATTAATGATTATTAACTGCAGTAGGCTTTGGGTTTACTAAATTAACGACCGCAGGGAAATAGTGGTCCAAATTCTAAATGATCAAAACATTCTGTGGGCTTCGGGATGTAATATTTGATTGTTTTCCCTTCTTGATTCTGATTCTATTATATATAAACATGTATGTACTGATGAGCAGTTAAGGTTATGTGACTTGCCTTGGGTCACACAGCTAATAAGTGTTTGAGACTGGATTTGAACTCCAGGTTTAGTGCTCTATCCACTTCACCTAGTTGTCCCCACTAATAGATATTGAATGAGTTTCTGTACCCAACTCACTGAAGAGAGGAAGATGCAGTGAAAAGAGTATCCAGTCTGGAGTGGAAAGAATTGGGATTGCATGCTAGGTCTGCTACTTATTAGCAGCAGCTGTGTGACTTTCAGCATCTTTTCAACTCAGTCAACAAACTGCTATTAAGCACTGACTATGTGCTAGGGACTGTGCTGAATCCCAGTTATACAAAGAACCATAAGTCCCTGCTCTTAAGGAGCTCACAGTCTAATAAAGGAGACAACATGCAAATAATGATATATAATTAAGATAAAACAGGATACGATACATGGGAAATAAACAATGGAGAGAAGAATTAAAGAGGGCCAGGAGCAGTGAGGGAGTGCACCCAGGCTGGAATCAGGAATACCTGGCTTCAAATCCAGCCTCAGACACTTACTAGCTGTATGACCCTGGGCTTACCTCAGTTTCCTCATCTGTAAAAATGGGATGGAGAAGGAACTAGCAAACCATTCCAGTATCTCTGTCAAGAAAACACCAAAGCAGGTCTCAGAGTCAGACCTACTGAAATAACCACAACAAAAGAAAGGCTTCCAGCTAAAGGTGAGATTTTAGCTAGGACTTAAAGGAAGTCAAGAAAGCTAGGAGGCAGAGATGAAAGGGAGAGTTCCTAGCTTGGAGAATGGCAAATGCAAATGCCTGGAGACTGGAGAAAGCCTGAGAAGAATGGCAAGGAGGGTCATGGTCATGGGATGGTAGAGCATGAGGAGGTAATGGGGAGAGAGGAGAGTGAACTTATAAGGTAAGAAGTCAGGTTATAAAAGGCTTTAAAAGACAAACTGATAAATTTATAGTTGATCTTGGAGGTAATAGGGAGCCACTGAAGTTTATGTAAGGAGGATGGTATGGTTAAGCTTGGTATTTACTGAGTGGAGGATGGGTTGGAGGGTTACTGAGGCAAGGAGATGACCAGCATCCATTGCCACCTCCAGGTAATGAGGACCTGCACCAGGGTTGGGGCAGGATCAGAGGAGACAAGGGGGCTTTGGAGAGATGTCAAGTTTTATTCTTTCTACCTTTGTAACAACTAGGGAAGTGGGTATGAGGTTGGGGGAATGGGACTAAAAATCCTCCCTTTATACCTACTTGAAAGGTCTATTGTGACTTCCTAGCTGTGTGACCCTGGGCAAGTCACTTAACCCCAATTGCATCAGGGGGGAAAAAAAAGGTCTATTGTGAGAAAAGCATTTTGTTGAAAGCTTGTGGACATGGAGCTGCTATCCAATTCAACAAACATATTGTGCCAAATTCTGTAGCAGGCTAGATGCTAGAGAAAGTCAAGATCAGTTTGCCCTCAGGGAGTTTATATTCTCCTGGGAGAAAACAAGTACACACACATACACACAGTATATAGGCAAAATAATTTGGGGGAGAAGACTAATATTTGGGGTGATCTAGCCTAGTGTAGGAAGTAGTACCCAAGTACCTGAGAGCCTGGTGATAGGTACCCTACTTCATAATCAGAAAATTAGGAAGAGGGAAAGGATCCATGTCCATGTGGAGTTTGAGATGTCCAGGAAGTATCTTGTTAGGTTTCTGTTTCCACATCTGTGAGGTTGGACTAGATACTGCCTAAAGTGCTTCCAGCTCCAGGTCCAATTAGGTTCAGTTAGAAAGGTAGCCTTCCGAGTTTGGAGGAAAGCTCTGGTTTCCAGTCCCTATTCAATTATGTAAGACTTAATCTTCTCATCTGTCAAATGGGGATAATACTTCTTGCACCCAGCACCCATTTTCTTTCTTTTTTTTTTTTTTATATAAAGCTTTTTATTTACAAAACATATGAGTGATTTTTCAACATTGACCTTTGCAAAAACTTTTTTTCCCAAGCTTTTCCCCTCCTTCTCCCAACCCCCACCCTTAGATGACAGGTAATCTAATACATGCTAAATAGGATAAATTATATGACAAATACAATACATGTATACATATCTATACAGTTATCTTACTGCACAAGAAACATCAGATCTAGAAAGAGAAGAA